>CM022774.1:3514681-3586739 GCA_012411365.1 Ameiurus melas
AGCTATGGACAGAGCCGTGAGGTCGACATTCTCGGAAATAGGAGTTGATCTGGATGGGTGTAGGGTCAACGCACTTGCATAGGATAATGTATACAGAAAGAGGAACAAAGGTCCAGCTTTTGAGAAAAAGATGACAAACCTCGACTGTTCTGTTTCATGTCCGTGTTGTTTTTCCAGGACTTGGGTGGAAAAATAAATAAACAAACAAACAAACAAAAACGCACAAAAAGGCATGTGGACCAACAGTACTGGGGTAAAGCGAAGATTAAAATGGACGAATCCAGGACAAGAACAATAAAGCCAATTTCAGCTGATTTAAAGATACGATGTTGACAATAACATTTATTTTGACATTTTATTTCATATGCAAAAGGACCTCAGTGTTCTCCATAAAGAGTTTGGGATATATGCAAAAAAAACAACAAAAAAACAACAACACTACACACAAAAAAGCCATGAGTGTTCTAACATGAGCAAGAGACAGGGAGAAGAAGCTGAGAATGACGTCTCCAAAGCCCTACTGCACATATCATTAATTATCAAAAGTTCCTGTTTTAATAAACATTCAAAAACAAATCTAGAGAAAAAAAGAGAACTCTTTTACGCTCTGGTATGATGCTATTTCCAGTGATGTACTGTGTTAAAGTCATGAGAAGAATTTTTTTCTTTTTTGTGCATGGATGCAAATTATACAAATAAAAATATTATTTTCTTCAAGTCTGCTGCTTAAAAAAAAAACCCGGTGAAAATGAGAGCCGGGCCAGTGCAGCGTGGAGATTGCTGACGACTGTGCTGCTTGATGTAGCATGGAAATATTTTTGGACCTCAATTCCACATGGACATTCTCACTGTGGTTATGGTTGCGGCGATGGCCTTGGGACTGCAATCACCACATACAGTTTTGCACTGAGGTCTCCTTCGGTGAACATTTGGCCTTTTCCAGAGCGACTTAGATTTATCTCAGTTATACAACTGAGCAGTTGAAAGTTAAGGGCCCAGTAGTGCCAGCATGGCAGAGCTGAGATTTGAACTCATGACCTTCTGATCAGTAGTCCAATATATTATACAGGGAACAATAAGTAAATAATAATGCTAAGAGATGAAATAATCTAAACTGAATAGCTTCAGTTAATGTTCACATCAAACATCAGAATGAGGAAAAAGTGTGATCTCTGTAACTTAACCCTGGCATGGATGTTGGTACCAGATGGGCCGGTTTGAGTATTTCAGAAACTGCTGATCTCCTGGGATTTTCACACACAACAGTCTCTAGAGTTTATACAGAATCGTGTTGGAAAACAAACAAAATCCTTGAGGTGGTTGGGTTACAACAGCACAAGACCTCTTAAAAGATCTGAAAATTCCAGTGAACTCTCCAGACTCATGCTTTCCACCAAAGCTGATGAATGTTTATAACAAATGAACAGTCACAGCAATTAGATGAATATTTCTTCAGAATATTTCCCAGTGTGTGAGAAAATATATGTTCAGAAAATGCTGCTGTGAGTCGAGCACATTTCATTAAAAATATCTTCACTGGAATCTGCATCAGATGAAAATTCTTCATACCCTGAAATTGAACAAAACAAGTTTAATATTTAAGCTGTCAGGTTGAACATGGACATTAAACATCAAAGTAAAGTTTAAGTGCAAAGTTTAAAACAATACCCAGTAACTCACTGAATATGAACCTGTTTATAATCAATAGCTCTTTATAAAAACAGGACCAGGTTACTTACACTTTTTCTTCACTAAACAAAACGTATCAAACAATGTTAATGAGTCTAAATATTTGTATATTTCATTTCTGTACATGTTTATCTGAAATACTTGTAAATCACCTCAAGTTCTGTAGTTTAAGTCTGAAGAGCCGCTTCTTTGCTGTGTCTCCGAGATTATTCCCAGACAGATCCAGTTCTCTCAGGTGTGAGGGGTTTGATCTCAGAGCTGAAGTCAGAGCAGCACAGCTTGAAAGTGAGACACGACAATAACGCAACCTGCAGAGAGACAATGACACACTCTTCACTCTCTCAGTTTATATCATTACATGGATTACTGCACTTTTATATCTGGAATATACTGTGGAGTTTAAATGGATTATTTTTATTAAGTTTACAGCATTTATCAGACTCCCTTATCCAGAGTGACTTATAGAAGTGTGTGTGGGCGTCACTACATGCAAATGAGCTGTGTCAGGAACGTGCTTCACACATTACAGAAGATCAACATAAGCACACGAGTGTGAAGAAAATCAGCCTTTCAGTCAGAAATCTTTAGTTCACTTTGACTCACACAAACATTTGCACACAACTTTAATAAAAGATTAATAATAAAAGGGGCGGCTGTGGCGCAGGTGGTAGAGTGGGTTGTCCACTAATCGTAGGGTTGGCAGTTCGATTCCCGGCCCGGGTGACTCCACATGCCAAGGTGTCCTTGGGCAAGACACTGAACCCCAAGTTGCTCCCGATGGCAAGTTAGCGCCTTGCATGGCAGCTCTGCTACCGTTGGTGTGTGTGAATGGGTGAATGGATAAAAGCGCTATATAAGTGCACATTTACCATTACCATTACCTTTACCTAAAAACATTGCAAAGTTAAGATCATTGTAACTGGGAGAGAGAGTGTTCAAAGTGATGCTCGCTCTACCATTAAACGATGATGTTTGTGCTGTGATGCTTTCGGCCCTGATCTGCTTATACTACTACAAACACTGAATACATAAATACTGTGATCAGATCAGGACTGAAATGAAATGATTTTCCTCCTCAGGATATTTGATGCTGACCCTAAAACCTCTGCAACAGTCTCTCTATTAGAGAATGTGTCTTACTGAGGAGCAGGTCATGTGACCAGGTCATGTGAGGTCATCTCAGAGAGATGATCTTACTTCAGTGTCTCCAGTTTACAGTGAGGATTCTCCAGTACAGCAGAGAGACGCTTTACTCCGGAGCCTCTGAGTTTATTCCCAGACAGATCCAGTTCCCTCAGGTGTGACGGGTTTGATCTCAGAGCTGAAGTTAGAGCAGCACAGCCTTCACCTGAGATATCACAATCACACAACCTGCAGAGAGACAATGACACACTCTTCACTCTCTCAGTTTATATCATTACATGGATTACTGCACTTTTATATCTGGAATATATGTTATGTTCCCGCCGGCAGAGGGCGCTGCGGCGTCGATGCGCAGAGACTGCTGCAGAGAGCGCGCGTGCATGAGACTCTTAGATATGGTCACGCGCCTCTTGTTTGTTTTGGTTATCCCGCTGTTTAAGCGTTGGTTAATTTAATCCAGTTGTCGGTGTTTTGGTTTAGTTATGATTTAAACCCCTTGGCTTGCTGTGCGCTTCGCGCCGTATTTACGTTTGTTACGTTGACGAAGAATATTAGTATATGTGTGAATATTATAGCGTTTTAGCATGCTAGCGGTCTCATGTCCATGTTCTGTTCTTGAGCAATGCCTAGACTATAGTCCCATGTTTAATCCAATTAATCTTAGTCAGTATAGACCGCACTCCTTGTGTTTTGTTTGTTTGGTTTATTAATAAAGACTTTGATCTGCACCTGCATCCGCTTCCAGTCCCGTGCCGTGACACTGTGGAGTTTAAATTGATTATTTTTATTAAGTTTACAGCATTTATCAGACTCCCTTATCCAGAGTGACTTATAGAAATGTGTGTGGGCGTCACTACATGCAAATGAGCTGTGTCGGGAACGCGCTTCACACATTACAGGAGATCAACATAAGCACACGAGTACGAAGAATCAGCCTTTCTGTCAGAAATCTTTAGTTCAGTTTGACTTACACAAACATTTACACACAACTTTACTAAAATATTGATAAATGAGACTGTGTGTGTGTGTACAAATGCAATTTAACTGCTCGTAATTTACGGTTTTTTTTTTATTCAGCATACACATGCAAATAACAGTGTTTCCAAAACTTTTGTAAATCCGGCAGAAATATTTATTTCAGTTTGACTTACGCAAACATTTACACACAACTTTAAGAAAGGATTAATAATAAATGAGGCCCTGTGTGTGTGTGTGTAATTTAATGTAATTAAATTGACAAGAACAATCAGGGCTGAGATTCCTAAAAGCATTGCAAAGATCATTGTAACTGGGAGAGAGTGTTCAAATGTTTGTGCTGTGATGCTTTTGGGAAACTCGACCCTGATCTTACTTACTTCAGTGTCTCCAGTTTACAGTGAGGATTCTCCAGTCCAGCAGAGAGACACTTCACTCCTGAGTCTCTGAGTTTATTCTTAGACAGATCCAGTTCTCTCAGGTGTGAGGGGTTTGATCTCAGAGCTGAAGTCAGAGCAGCACAGACTCCACCTGAGATATCACAATCATGCAACCTGCAGAGAGACAATCAGTATGTTTACATGGTCAATAATAATCCGATATTAACCAGATTAAGAGGGTAGTTTGATTAAGAAACTACATGTAAATAGCAATTATTGATGACCTTAATCTGATTAAAGTTATATTTGAAGTAAACACAAATGTAATTAAGACGTGTGGAGCATTCCTGTTTTAGTCACATTATTGACGTGCGTTACAGACATGTACACACCTTAATCACACTATTAATGTCATGTGAGAGTTTTCACCGCATTGTGCGACAGAACACGTACACACATGGCAGTGCTCAACCGTTTGATATTCAAACAAGAAAGCACGGCTGCATCCCACCGGGTTCTTACCTACTGTATAGTAGGCGAAATACATGTATTTAGGTAAGTACGCGGTTTCGGACGCAACCCACGGCTTCAAACAGTCATCTATTTGCACATAAAGCATGATAAATAATTAACTGCACTTGAAGCGTTTGTGAAATTAAAAATAAAAACACCTAAAACTGTATTCGGTACCATAACGAAGATCAACTGTATGTCTATACATTAAATTCTGGCAGGAATATCAGACGGCATGTTGTGGGTTCATAATAACATGCCATTAATCTATCTATGTTCTATAACATGTAAAATAGGAACATGAAAGGAATATTCTAAAAGGGACTCTTGTAAACACCTTAATCACAATATTGTCTTATTCAGAATAAAGTGAATAATTAGATTACTGCTGTCCAAGTAAACGTAGTCGCTGTCTTCTGTTTCCACACATGAGACTGGATTGTTAACTTGTTGTCATGGACATTGAGAGACTGGACATGTCCGTGTGGAGTCAGTACACTCCTGCATCCTGAGCAAACACTGGACAAATACTTGGATTTATAAACTCGATCTACTACAACTTGGATATCTGATTTTAATTTCCAGACTTTCTATGTTCATGGACTTGTAAAGGTGTTCTGAGTGTGGACTTTCTACTTACATGGACTTAAAAATGAGAACAGACTGCATAGGGGTCAGGGTTTTAGGGTGGTGGTTGAATGGTGGTGTTTATAAACATTTAAATGTACAAATACAGTCCCCTTCAAAACTATTGGAACAGCAAGACCAATTCATTTGTTTGTGCTATACACCATTTCGGTTTGAGATCAAAAGATGGATATGAGACGAGAGTTTAGGATTTCAGTTTTTATTTACTGGTATTCACATCTTGATGTGTTGAAGAGCATAAAACATAAAACCTTTTGTATCAGAACACCCAGATTTGGGTGAGCAAAAGTATAGGAACGGATAATACGAAGTAAATGAAAGTAAAAAACACTAAATATTTGGTTACATATATCTTGCATGTGACTCACTGACATCACCAAACTGTTGGTTTCTTCTTTTGTAATGTTTTTCCAGATTTTCACCACAGTCTCTTTCAGTTATTGGGTTTTTTTTTTGTTGTTGTTGTTTTTTGTTTTTTTTATGGGTGTGTAGTTTTCCATTCAGTTTCCTCTGCTGGAGGTGAAATGCTGATCAGTTGGGTTAAGGTCTGGTGATTGACTTGTCCAGTCTAAAACGTTCCAATTTTTCCCCCTGAAAAAGTCCTGTGTTGAGGTGCAACTATGTTTTGGATCATTGTCTTGCTGCATGATGAAGTTCCTCACCATTAATTTGTATGCATGTTTCTATAAATTGGCAGAGAAAATGATCCTGTAAACTTCTGAATTAATTCTGCTGCTACCATCATGAGCTTCATCATCAATAAAGATCAGTAAGAATGTTCCAGAAGCAGCCTTGTAAGCCCAAGCCATGACACTACCTCCACCATGTTTTACAGATGAACTTGTATTTAATGGATCATGAGCAGATCCTTTCTTTTTCCACACTTTGGCCTTTCCATCACTTTGTTGGAGGTTAATCTTAGTTCCAGAACTTTTGTGGATTATGGCTGTATTTCTTTGTGACTTCCAATTTAGCTTTCTGATTCTTACTGCTGATGAGCGGTTTACACTTTGTGGTATGCCCTCTATATTTCTGCTCTAAGTCTTCTTCAAACGATGGAATGTGAGACCTTCACACTGCCCTGTGGAGGTTGTTGGTGATGTCACTGACTGTTGTTTTTGGGTTTTTCTTCACAGCTCTCACAATGTTTCTGTCATCAGCTGTTGTTATTTTTGTGTCATGTACAATCCAAAATTAAGGAGCAAATGCTAAATGTGTATTACTGAGGAGCAGGTCATGTGACTCTCAGAGAGATGATCTTACCTCAGTGTCTCCAGTTTACAGTGAGGATTCTCCAGTACACCAGAGAGACACTTTACTCCTGAGAATCTGAGTTTATTCCCAGACAGATCCAGTTCTCTCAGGTGTAAGGGGTTTGATCTCAGAGCTGAAGTCAGAGCAGCACAGCCTTCATCTGAGATATCACAATCACACAACCTGCAGAGAGACAATGACACACTCTTCACTCTCTCAGTTTATATCATTACATGGATTACTGCACTTTTATATCTGGAATATACTGTGTTATGTTCCCGCCGGCAGAGGGCGCTGCGGCGTCGAAGCGCAGAGACTGCTGCTTAGAGCGCGCGTGCATGAGACTCTTAGATATGGTCACGCGCCTCTTGTTTGTTTTGGTTATCCCGCTGTTTAAGCGTTGGTTAATTTAATCCAGTTGTCGGTGTTTTGGTTTAGTTATGATTTAAACCCCTTGGCTTGCTGTGCGCTTCGCGCCGTATTTACCGTTGTTACGTTGACGAAGAATATTAGTATATGTGTGAATATTATAGCGTTTTAGCATGCTAAGCGGTCTCATGTCCATGTTCTGTTCTTGAGCAATGCCTAGACTATAGTTCCATGTTTAATCAATTAATCTTAGTCAGTATAGACCGCACTCCTTGTGTTTTGTTTGTTTGGTTTATTAATAAAGACTTTGATCTGCACCTGCATCCGCTTCCAGTCCCGTGCCGTGACACTGTGGAGTTTAAAGTTGATTTAAACCATTGTTTAAACCCTTATTATGTTTGCAGCATTTATCAGAATCCCTTATCCAGAGTGACTTATAGAAGTGTGTGTGGGCGTCACTACATGCAAATGAGCTGTGTCGGGAACGCGCTTCACACATTACAGATCAACATAAACACACGAGTACGAAGAAAATCAGCCTTTCTGTCAGAAATCTTTAGTTCAGTTTGACTTACACAAACATTTACACAAAACTTTACTAAAATATTGATAAATGAGACCCTGCGTGTGTGTGTGTGTGAGTGTGTGTGTAATTAAATTTACAAGAATAATCAGGACTGAGTTTCCTAAAAGCATTGCAAAGTTGTGATCATTGTAACTGGGTGAGAGAGAGTTCAAAGTGATGCTCGCTCTACCATTAAACGATGATGTTTGTGCTGTGATGCTTTTGGGAAACTCGGCCCTGATCTGCTTATACTACTACAAACACTGAATACATAAATACTGTGATCAGATCAGGAAAAAACATCAATGTGGACTGAAATGAAATGATTTTCTTCAGGATTTTTGATGTTGAATCTAAAACCTCTGCTTCAGTCTCACTATTAGAGAATGTGTCTTAGTGGGGAGCAGGTCATGTGACTCTCAGAGAGATGATCTTACCTCAGTGTCTCCAGTTTACAGTGAGGATTCTCCAGTACAGCAGAGAGACGCTTCACTCCTGAGTCTCTGAGTTTATTCTCAGACAAATCCAGTTCTCTCAGGTGTGAGGGGTTTGATCTCAGAGCTGAAGTCAGAGCAGCACAGCCTTCAACTGAGAAACGACAAATATACAACCTGCAGAGAGACAATGACACACTCTTCACTCTCTCAGTTCAGGACACAAAGATCAGTTCAGCAGGAACTTTTTCATCCAAGAGTCATTGCCAGTCGCATATGTGCAAGTGAAGCAGTGCCCCAGCATTTATTTCAGCCATCATAAAAGCTCTTTTCAGTTCCAGTTCCAAGAGAAGCAAAGATCAGTAACATCAAATACACATAGAAAACACTACTATTATTGTGAGTAGATAATTACGAATCAAATGATGCAGTGAATTGAAATGATTTTCCTCCTCAGGATATTTGATGCTGAACCTAAAACCTCTGCTTCAGTCTCACTATTAGAGAATGTGTATTACTGAGGAGCAGGTCATGTGACTCTCAGAGAGATGATCTTACCTCAGTGTCTCCAGTTTACAGTGAGGATTCTCCAGTACAGCAGAGAGACGCTGCACTCCTGAGTCTCTGAGTTTATTCTCAGACAGATCCAGTTCCCTCAGGTGTGAGGGGTTTGAATTCAGAGCTGAAGTCAGAGGAGCAAAGCCTCCATCTGAGACACCACAATAACGCAACCTGCAGAGAGACAATGACACACTCTTCACTCTCTCAGTTCAGGACACACAGAATAATCAACTTTATCAGCACAGTCACTACAGCCTTAAATCACTGTGTATTACTGTGAATCATGTTTATGAAATTTTAAACAGTATAACTAAAATGAAATGGTGGTGTTAAAAACAGGTTGTATTATTTATTATTATAGTGTGTGAAAAGGTCTGAAAAGTTGCATTCATGATTCACAGAACAGAACTTCTCAAACCACAATGAAGTGAAAATGACAAAACCTTAACTCTTACAACTGTAACCTATTCCTGAGCTTTTCATCACCAAACATCTGAAATTATTTCTCTTATTAATGAGGGATTATTATTCTTATGTTACTTCTCAAATATCTACATAAGAAAACATGACAAGTGTGTGTGTGTTTAATAATTCAGTTGAATTAAATATTTGCCAAAAACGATAAGGACTGAGTTACCTAAAAGCATTTTAAAGTTAAGAGAGTGTTCAAAGTGATGCTCGTGCTATCATTTCACAGTGATGTTTATGCAGCGATGCTTTTGGGAAACTCGGCCCTGATTGGGAGATGATCTTACCCCAGTGTCTCCAGTTTACAGTGAGGATTCTCCAGTACAGAAGAGAGATACTTCACTCCTGAGTCTCTGAGTTTATTCCCAGACAGATCCAGTTCTCTCAGGTGTGAGGGGTTTGATCTCAGAGCTGAAGTCAGAGCAGCACAGCCTTCATCTGAGATATCACAATCACACAACCTGCAGAGAGACAATGACACACTCTTCACTCTCTCAGTTCAGGACACACCGATCAGTTCAGCAGGAACTTTTTCATCAAAGAGTCACTGCAATCTAATCACTATGCAATACAGAGTTATCAATTATATGAGAGCAATAACTAAAAAACAAACAAAGAGGGTATGTGTGTATGTGTGTGTGTGTGTATGTGTGTCTATTGTGGTAATAAAAGGAAAACCCGAGGGTAACAGAGTATGTAGTTTATTGAGAATCACTATCATACACATCATACACTGGGGAGAGAACAGGGCTTCTAGGACAATACTCTGTGGGTGAAAGGCAATATAGTGGTGTGTTAGTACTATCATCATCAGAGGAAAGAATAAACAGGTCCTATACAGAGGTCATGGGAAACAGCTGAGCTTCAGTTTTAGTAGTTGCTTGAGTATAAGTCACCGATGGAGTGATACGATAAGCAGGAGGATAATTAAACCCTGGGGGTACAGGTGAAGAGCAGAGACAGTCCAGCAGAACTGTAACAGACACTGCCAAATGTGCCAGCTGATGACGTATATATTCACCCAGGCCTGTGAGATTGAGCAGCCGAGAGAGAGAAGGGAGATGGTCAGCTGGACAGAGATCAGAAAGAAAGGACAAAAATGAGATAAAACAGCACTTAAAATATATCCACATATATACATATACAAGCACCTACAAAGAATGTAGGAAACTGGTATCAATAATACATGACATGGAAAAAGAATAAAGTTGAAAACACACACACACACACACACACAAACACACACACACACACACACACACATGCATATATTCAAAGAATGTTTAAGAAGCACCCAAAATGTATAAACAAACTTAGGATTAGAGAAGAAATATGTGTAACAATAGGCAATAATAAAAATATATCTCACCCATAATGAAGAAGTGGTAAAATATCCAAATTGTCCAGGACAATGGGGCGATGAGATGCGCACAGCTCCGTTACCGGAAGTGAGAATGCCAGTAAGGGACTTGGAAAATTTTTAAATACCCGAAAGAAAAACGTTGGGGTTACGCATGTAACCCTGTTCCCTGAGAAGGGAACGAGACGTTGCATTTAGCATAACAGTATAGGAGCGCCTTGCGTGCGTGACCGGTATCTGAAGCTTGTGTAAAATCATGTCTCTACTTATAGGCATGCCATGATCAGGTGACGTGGCAATTAAGCAGGTTGCATGATATATACAGTATATGGCACCTATGAACCACACCGCCTGCCTCTATTATCTGAAGCGAGACGCAATTCACAGGCCTGCCCCGGTATGACAATGCAATGCAACGTCTCTTTCCCTTCTCAGGAAACAGGGTTTCATGTGTAATCACGACGTTCCTTTTCATACCAAGGGTACGGCCTGTTCAAAAATACCCAAGCCCGAGGGTCACTACAAGACACTCGAGCCCGGGGTGGAATGAATATCCAGGCTGTAATAATGAACGAATGTGTGTGGTGTACACCACCCTGCAGCCACACACACATCCTGTAAGGATACCCCTTTGGACAAAGCATTCGAGGAGGCGACCGCCCTAGTGGAATGAGCTCTTACGCCCAGAGGTGTGGCGAGACCGCGTGCCTCTTAAGCCATAGAGATTGCTTCCACTATCCAAGTAGAGATGCGCTGCTTTGACACAGCATCACCTTTACTGTCACCACTTTAGCAGATCAGCAGCTGCTCCGATTTACGCCACTGGCCGGAGCGGTGAATGTAAGTACAGAGGGCCCTTACTGGACACAGCAGGTGCATCCTCTCGTGTGAGGAACGGAGGAGGGCAGAAGGCCTGCAACACCACAGGGTGGGCAGCCAATGTAGGCACTTTAGGAATATAATCTGGCCTAGGATAAAGGAATGCCTTGGCTAGTCCAGAGGCGAAGTCAAGGCAGGAGGGGGCAACAGAGAGAGCTTGTAGATCTCTCACCTGCTTGAGAGATGTCAGGGCCAGTAGAAGAGCTACCTTTTGAGTCAGAAGCATCTCAGAGGCTGACTCTAAGGGCTCAAATGGGGCCCCTGACAGACCTTCCAAGACCACAGAAAGGTCCCAGGAAGGTACTCGCGGCCTGCAGATGGGCCTCAGTTGTCTGACACCACACATGAACCTTGAAGTTAAAAGATGTTGCCCCACAGAAGCTCCATCAACAGGGGTGTGGCTGGCCGAAACGGTGGCCACATAAACCCTGATTGTAGAAGGAGCCAACCCTGCTGAGAAACGTTCTTGTAAGAACTCCAGGACTGTAGCTATTGCGCAATTCACGGGGTCTAGCTGACGTTCCTCACACCACATGACAAAAAGCCGCCACTTAAGCGCATACAATTTCCTTGTGGATGGTGCTCTAGCGTTTAATAGCATTTAACCAGAATCTATGAGCTGGTGCACTTCATAGGCCAGACCCACAGTTTCCATAGTTCTGGTCGAGGGTGATAGATCAACCCTCCGGCTTGAGACAGTAGGTCCCTGCAGATGGGAATCTCCCAAGGAGTGCCTTCGAGCAGGGACATTATCTCCGAGAACCATATTTGAGCTGGCCAATAAGGTGCTACTAGCAGCAGACATAGACGGTCTTGGCGAACTCTCGGTAGAACTTGTGGGAGCAGAGCAATCGGGAGGAAAGCATATATACGTGACACGTGTGCACCATGGCATCCAGCACCAATGTGAGAGCCTCAGAAACAAGCAGTGAAAAATTTGTAAAAGAAACACCAGTGAACCCAGATGGACGAAGGAGTGAAGTGGCACAGTCAGGGTTAACAGAAATTTCTTTACGGACCTTGACAATCTTAGAATTAAAGAGCTGCTGAGAAACAGGCAAAGTGGTAACAGCGTTTATGGTTTGGAACAAGTCTCTGGGATTATTTTGATTATTCACAATAGCAACAGAGAAGTAAGAGGATCTTTCAGTCTCCAGTAGTGCACAATAGTCCCCCAGCAGGTCCTTCCATGCTTGATAGTAGACATTTGTCCGGTAAGACGCCATTTTCACTCCATTTTCCGACATACAGCCTTTCTAGAGCGCAGATTGTCATTATACCAGGGAGCAGAGCGGGCGAATGTGACCTTACGTTACTTTAGAGGAGCAAAATTGTCAAGATTAGCAGCAAGAGTGGAATTTAGCTGCAGAACTTTCTCCTCCAGTGATGAGGGATGAAGATCGCTTAGGGTGGAAACCACAGAATTGGAGAAAGCTGTCTGATCGATAGACTTCCACTTCCGGAAGGTTACTGTTCGGATAGGAGGGTCACTTGAATGAAACAGTTCGAGGTTAAAAAAGACAGCTGAATGATCAGAAAGTCCAATGTCAGTAGCTGAAAACTCAGATACAAATGAGCCATTAGCAATCACAAGATCCAGTGTATGACCCTTGTTATGAGTCGGGTCAGTTACAAACTGAGTGAAGTTAAAACAGTCAATTAGTGACAGAAAATCCTTGGACACTACCAAGTCACCACAGTCCACATGAATGTTGAAGTCTCCCACAATCAAAATTCTGTCAAACTTAGTGCTCAACATCGACAGGAAGTCCCGCAAACTCAGACATAAAAGTTGCATGCGCCTTAGCCTTAGGTGATTTATAGACTGCGATGACAGTGGATACAGGAGCGGAGATACTCAAGACCAGGCATTCAAATGAAGGAAACCGGGGAACAGACACAGAGCTTGTATTGAACTTCAGGTTGTAAACCACAATAATGCCTCCGCATCTCCCAGATAACCTCGGGAGATCTAAAACTCCAAAGCCTGCTGGAGTGATCTGGTTAAACAGGAGCCCATCATTTTCTTTATGCCAGGTTTCAGTTAAGAACAACAAGTCCAGCTTTTTATCAGTGATAAAATCCGATAAAAGGAGCGCTTTGTTATTCACAGACTGTGCATTGAATAATGCGGCATAAGCCAGGCTCTGAAGTGGAGACGCCGGTGGTTTAGTCTCCACGCGCTGAACCGACATTAAATTACTGTGATCAACACCAGTATGGAGCAGTTTGTTGGACTTACGGTGGCAGATCGGGACATAGATGTTAGGAGAGGACGAAACAGCAAAACTGCACCTCAAACCCCGATGGATATAACGCTTAGGACGTAGTAGTCCAGCGTCTCGACAGAGATTGTACGAATCTTTGGCTAGGCCATAACACTTCTGATTTAGATTCAAAAGCTGGTGTGTAGTGTACCTTAGCGCCATGGTCGGTGAGTGCACACACGTAGGGCCAGAGCGAGTGAAACTCCGGAGCGCACTGCGAGCACAGACTCGTACAATCCGTCCACATACACAGCCGAGCCGAGGAGTAGATACAGAGTAACACGCTGCAGGTTATTCCAGTGGAGCTCAGAAATAAAAACAGAAATAAAAACTAAAAACCAAACTATATAGAATGGCACCACCACATCGCACTCGCAACGGCACTAAAGACAATGTAACTAAAAAAGAAACTCGCAGAATTAAAAAGAAATAAATATGACTTAAAATAACAACAAAAACAAACCAAACGGTAACAGGAGCGGCAGCAAAACACGCCAGCGTACCCTGTCACCGGAACCGGAAGTATAATAATAATAATAATAATAATAATAATAATAATAATAATAATAATAATAATAATAATTTATACCACAGTATCCTTGGTTCTGTATTCTGATTGGTCAGAAGGCGCTGATTAATTTTCTATAACAGCAGTTCTGACAGCAATGTAGCTACAATTACAGCTTTATTTTAATGCACTCTAATGCATTATTGTTTCTATAGTAAAAGCTCATTCACAGGGACTTGTTTCATGGTATAAACATTAACAGAGGAAAAACAACTGGTGCAGCTCCAGCATAAGTGATAACAGGAATTTGTTTGATAGACAAATTGCTTTGGTGTAAGAGGAATAATATACTTTGCTGTTTTAAGAAAAGAGTCAATTACAGAATTCATTTGCATGGACAGCAGTAATCTAATTACTGACCTTATTCTGAATAAGACAATATTGTGATTAAGGTGTTTACATGAGTCGCGTTTAGAATATTCCTTTCATGTACCCAATTTACATGTTCGATAAACATCACATGTAATTACGTCACCGCACCACACTGTCCGACGTTCCCTCTAGAATTTCACGTATCACCATATAGTTCGTCTTCATTATGGTAAGTGCAGTTAATTATTTGTCATGCCGTACATGCAAATAGACGACTGCTTGAAGCCGTGGGTTGCATCCCAAACCAGGTACTTACCTATTATATAGTATACTGATACAGTGTACTAATACATGCATCTCGTCTACTATGTAGTAGGTAAGTACGCAGTTTGGGACACAGCCGTGCTCTCGTTTGCCATAAAACTGCAATGCGTGTGTGATCGTGTCCTGTAGCAAAATGCGGTGAAAACTCCCACACGACGTTACTTACGTGATTAAGGTGTGTACATGTCTGTAAAACATGTCGATAATGCGACTTAACCAGGAATACTCCACATGTCTTAATTTGACTTGTGTTTACTTGTATTTTCTATAACAGCAGCTCTCGAATAATACTCTGTTGTTTTAGGAACATAATCACTTACAGATTATTACAGTAACTCTGCTTCATGTTGGTTTGCAACACAACACCCTTTTCCATTATTTTCAAATAATATATTTTATTCTATATTAAATATACACTATATGGCTAAAGGTATGTAGACCCCTGATCATCACACCCATATGTATTTCTTCCCCAAGCTGTTCCCACAAAGTCTGAAATACACAAATAGAATGTACACTGCAATATTACAATTTCCCTTCACTGGAACTAAGAGGCCCAAACCTGTTCCAGCATGACAATGTCCCTGTGCACAAAGCGAGCTCCATGAACACCTGGTGTGTCTGGGGTGGAAGAGCTTGAGGGTCCTGCACAGACCCACTGAACCCACTGAAGAGCTTGAGGATCCTCAACCCACTGAACACTGACTGCACCCCAGGCCTCGTCGTGAGACATCAGCCCATCTCACTAATGCTTTTGTGACTGAATGAACACAAATCCCCAAGCCACGCCCCAAAATCTAGGGTAAACCCTCTGCAGAAGAGTGGAGCTTATTATAACAGCAAAGGGGAATAAATCTGGAATGGGATGTTCCATCTATCCATCCACCTTCAACCGTTTATTTCTTCTTCAGGGTCGCGGGGAACCTGGAGCCTGGACAGGGTGCCAGTCCATCGCAGGGCACAATCACTTACACACTCACACACCCATTCATACACTATGGACAATTTAGACACACCAATCAACCTACCATGCATGTCTTTGAACTGGGGGAGGAAACCGGAGAACCCGGAGGAAACCCCCGCGGCACGGAGAGAACATGCAAACTCCGCACACACATGGCCCCGGGAGGAAACGAACCCCGGACCCTGGAGGTGTGAGGTGAATGGGCGAATGTGCTAACCACTAAGCCACCGTGCGCCCGAAATGGGATGTTCAACAAGCAAAAATGGGTGTGATGGTCAGGGGTTCACATTCTTTTGGCCATACAGTGTACAACTCAACAATGTTCTTGTATCTTGCATGTATGCTCTAATAATATTGTAACAGTGTAACAGTTATATTCAGCATTACTTACTGAGCTTTTCTGGATGCTACAACCACAGGCAGGAGCTTCAGAAGAACCTCGTCTGATGTACAGTGTTTGTTGGTATATTTATTAAGGACAAACACATCCTGTTCCTGCATTGATGTCAGTAACACAAACACCACAGCTGACCACTGAGAAGAAGAAAGTTTGCTTTGTTGTAAATTTCCAGATTGCAGGTAGTGTTGGATTTCCTCAACTAGAGAATGATCATCCAGTTCATACAGACAGTAGAACAGATTGATGGATTTCTCTGTTGAGGAATTCTCTCTGATCTTCTTCTTGATGTAAAGAACTGTTTCCTGGTTATTGTGGGAGTTACTTCCTGTCTGTGTGACTATGGTTTGTAAGAGGATCTGATTGGACTCCAGTGAGAGACCCAGAAGAAAGCGAAGGAAGAGATCCAGATGTCCATGTTCACTTTGTAAAGCCTGGTCTACAGCACTCTTGTAGACATCTGAAATTGTAATTTCCCTTACCTTCATCAACATTTTAGAGAACAGACTCTGCTGAAGAACATTTCTCTTTTCATTCATGAATGTCAGGTGCACATATAGAGCTGCAAGGTGTTCCTGAATGCTCAGATGAACAAAGCAGTACACTTTATTCTTGTTAAGCCCAAACTCCTCTCTGAAGATCTGTGTACATACACCTGAATACACTGATGCTTCAGTCACATCAATGCCACACTCCATCAGGTCTTCCTCATAGAAGATCAGGTTGCCTTTCATCAGCTGCTGAAAAGCCAGTTTACCCAGTTTCAGAACCATTTCTGTATCTGTCTCTCTGCTCTTTGTGTACTTTTCCTTTATGAGGTTTGTCTGAATGATGAGGAAGTGTGTGTACATTTGAGTCAGAGTCTTGGGGATCTCTCCACTCTCTGCTTCACCCAACATTCTCTCTAGAACAGTGGCTGAAATCCAGCAGAAGACTGGGATGTGGCACATGATGTAGAGGCTTCTTAATGACTTCAGGTGTGTGATGATTCTGTTGCTCAGGCTCTGATCACTGATCCTCTTCCTGAAATATTCCTCCTTCTGTGGATCATTGAACCCTCGTACCTCTGTGAGTCGATGGACACACTCAGAGGGGATTTGATCAGCTGCTGCTGGTCGGGAGGTGATCCAGATGAGAGCAGAGGGAAGCAGATTCCCTTTGATCAGGTTTATCAGCAGCACATGCACTGATGCTGATTCAGTTACATCACACAACCTCACTGTGTTCTGGAAATCCAGAGGGAAACGACACTCATCCAAACCATCAAAAATGAACAGAACTTTGTCCAAGCTGGAAATGTTTGTTTCTTTTATCTCCTTATAAAAGAAATGAAGAAGCTCCACCAAACTCAGGTTTCGATCCTTCATTAAATTGAGCTCTCTGAAAGGAAGTGGAAATATGAGATGAACATCCTGATTTGTTTTCCCTTCAGCCCAGTCTAGAATGAATTTCTGCACAGAGACTGTTTTTCCAATGCCAGCGACTCCCTTTGTCAGAACGCTCCTGATGGGTTTGTCTCCTTCATATAAAGTCTTAAAGATATCATTACATTTGATTGGTGTTTCCTCTGTTGCTGCTCTCCTGGATGCTGCCTCGATCTGTCTCACCTCATGTTCATTATTGACTTTTCCACTGTCTCCTTCTGTGATGTAGAGCTCTGTGTAGATCTCATGCAGAAGTGTTGGGTTTCCCTGGTTTGTTATCACCTCATTTACATGCTGAAACTTCTTTAGCAGATTTAATTTGCATCTCTCCTGAGGATGAGGTTCAGTGCTTACAGACTTACACCTGTAAAATGGTAATAGACATGTGGGGAGATATCAAGCACAATCTCTGTCATTTTTCTTGAGTCAAATGTATATGTGCTTGTTATCCTCATTATCTGTAGAAATACTCAGCACAAAGAGACTGGAGAGATGTTTATAATACCAGCATAATGATTAAAATACTATTGTCATGCTGAGTTTGATCTTACCCTGTATCTGTGATTATGATCAGTTGTTTTTTCTCTCTTGCTCCCTGCAGAACACTGAATACAAAAGTTTTAAATATCATGAACTTGTCCATTTTATTACACCATTATCCACATTACTTAAAATTATGGATTGAACTTTAGCCTCTAATTTAATAAAACAATGATCAATGTTTCAGAGAATGCAAATGTAACTAAACCTGGTTCGATAGAAATGACAAAATTGCACAGATACAGGTCGAGAGCTTCAGTTAATTGCACATCAAACATTAGAATGGGGAAAAATGTGATCTCTGAAAATGGCAGGGCAATTAAAGACCATGAATTTGTGTCTATTATAGCCTCAGATCTATGTTCTTGACTGACAGGAGTGGAACCTGATGTGGTCTGCTGCTGGGGTATTTTTTTGTTTATATTTACACCATTCTGTGTAAACTCTAGAGACCGTTGTGCATGAAAAGCCCAGAATATCAGCAGTCAAACCAGCTCCTAAGGCACCACCAATCATGCCACAGTCAAACTGACTGAGTTTATATGTTGTCTCAGATTCCTGTTCTTGACTGACAGGAGTGGAACCTGATGTGGTCTGCTGCTGGTGAAGCCTCAAGCTACAATGTGTTGTTCTTTCTGAGATGCTTTTCTGTTCATCACTTTTGTAAAGAGTGGTTATTTGAGTAACCATAGCCTTTCTGTCAGCTCAAATCAGTCTGCCCTTTCTCCTCTGATCTCTCAACTAGAAGTTTCCAACCACAAAAGTTCCCTCACTGGATGTTTGTTGTTTTTATTTGCACCATTCTGTGTAAACTCTAGAGACCGTTGTGCATGAAAAGCCCAGAATATCAGCAGTCAAACCAGCTCCTAAGGCACCACCAATCATGCCACGGTCAAAGTGACTGAGTTTATATCTTCCCCATTCTGATGTTTGATGTAAAGATGAACTAAATATCTTGACTTGTATGTGTATTTGTATGTGTATTATTTTATGCATTGTGCTGCTGTCACATAATCGACTAATTGAATGAATGTGAAGGTGTACAGGTGTTCTTAATAAAATAAACAGTACATGTCTGTTTATAATATTCTATAAGAAAACTTTCACACTACAGAATATATATAAGTATATATCAGTATAATGGATATTTTGCTCTTTTTAATAAAAATAGTGAGATATTAGTTAATTTGAGTTACATATAAATGTTTGTTACCGTTCTGGTGTGGATTCTCTCTTCTCTTTAAATGTTAGTGGGATATCTATAGACTGATCACTCTTCATGGACACACTGCTGGGTACTGGTGAGTCTGATCTCTTTATTTCTGTTCCACTGCTCACACACACACATACACACACACACACACAGACACACACACACACACACACACACACACACACACACACACACACACACGCACACGCACACACAAACAAACAAAACAACAGTAACATTTATTCAGTGTGAGTATTTTATTAAACTTTACTAACTTGACTAAATTCCTTTACTTGTTTGTCACTTACTTATCAACAACCTGGCAACCATGTGACACATATCTCCCATATTTAACTATGTTTTAACCTGTTAATGTTTTACTCTTAGATGTTTTAATTATTTAAGGCTTTAGTTTTTTTAATGTTTTATCTTTTAACATTTAAACACACTTTTTATGATTAAACCCTTTAACCATTATAACCTTTTAGCCTTTTAACCTTTACCTGCTTAACTGTTAAACATTTTACAATTAATGACAGCAAAATACATCATTTTAACTCGTTTAGCATGTTTAGTTCTGTCAAGACATCAAAGTTCATCTGTGAACATTAACTTTCTAGTTAAAGTGACAAAGACCATGCTCCCCCTGATGTGCTTAAAGACCGCACCCAAGCAGTCATAGGAAGCCCCAGGGTCTCCTTTCAACGCTGCTCACCCCTGCTTGCCGCACCCCAAGACAGGACGACCGCGACTCCTCACCCTCACTCTGCACTTCTCACCTTCTCTCCCCCTTCTCTCACTAAAAGAGTTAAATAAAAGAGCAACTTTTTCCATTAACGCTGCCTCCAGTGTGTCTGTGTTCAGCCCGCCACAGCCTCGAATTTTTACAGCAGGACACTCAAGTTCTTCTACTCCAATTTTAACACACCATGTCTTTATAGAGCTTACTTTGAGCATGCTGGAACAGGTTTGTTCCTCTTAGTTCCATTGAAGGGAAAGTGTAATACTACAGCATACAAAGACTTTCTACACAATTGTGTGCTTCTAAATTTGTGGCAACAGTTTGGATAAGAACCACATATGGACGTGTAGGTCATGTGTCCACACACTTCTGGCCACATAGTGTCAATTTAACTATCATCCACTTGTCCATTTTATTGCACCATTATCCACAATACTTAAAATTATGGTTTGAACTTTAGTCTCTAATTTAATAAAAAAATGATCAATGTTTACAACGTTCACAAATATCACTGATACTATTTTAGATAAAACAATTGTAACATTGTGCTTTCGCTAATTTTTATTGGTTCTTACAAACATCCGTGAATAGGAGGATGTGGAGAAACATATCCGAGGCCTACTCGACAAGCAGGCCCAGCTGCTGAAGCGAAGAACCGCGCTGGAAACATCTTGTGCTTCTGCCTACAAATCCAAGGTAAGCACGCAGCATGGTATTACCACTCCCAGCCCCTCTACACCGTGTGTTTCTCTGTGCAGGGACTGTGCACCGAAGATTTTTCCAGCCGAGGTCTCCATCGTGTCCGTGCTGACTCACCACAGATCTTGGGTGCACAGGCAGTGAAAGGAGAGAGCCATACCCCGGGCGAGGACCTCTTCACCTCTGGTGTTCGAGATCCCAACCAGGAACCGCTTCGCCCCTCTGCGTCATACGAGACCAAACGCTGTGATCGTTAGGGACACCATTGTGCGAAACTTCCACGTCGCTTCAACAAAGGGTAAGGTGCACACACATTGTTTTTCTGGTGCTCGTGTCCTTGATGTCGCTGCGCAGGTATCCGGGATCCTGAAGAAGGACGAGTGCATTGGAGCGATCGTGCTGCACGTGGGGGCAAACGACATCACGCTGCAGCAGACGAAGGTTCTGAAGAAGGACTTTGCCAGCCTGATCGAGACCGTACAAGGCAGATCACACACCTTGAAGATAATTGTTTGGACCTCTTCCCACATACAGACGTGGAGCTAAAAAGTTCAGTAGACTTCTCGCTTTAATTGACTGCTTAGTTTCTAGGTGTATTGAACAGAATCTGCTGTTTGGATAACTGGAATCTGTTCTGGGAGCATCCTAGGTTGTTTCTTCCTGATGGCCTGCACCCCAGCAGCCTCGGAGCGGAGCTGCTGTCAGGGAACATCTCCAAGACATTACAAGTGACTGCCTACCGTAAGTACATCTTCTAACAATAACAATGTTCATCATAAGCAATGTTCAATTAATAGTTTAACACCTGTAATGCATACTATAGAGACTGTGTCTGTTCCCCGAGGAATACAAATACATAAAAAAATTCGGAAAGTTTGTTTTAGTAACCTAATTAACATAGATTTATAGAATTAGATCATACTGAATGCACATCCAGCACCTTTAATCTGAAGCTAGGACTATTAAACATTAGATCTATTGCGTCTAAGGCTCTTATTGTTAATGAAGTCATTACTGATCAGGAATGTAATTTAATGTGTTTAACAGAAAGTTGGATTAAACCAAACGAGTACATAGCATTAAGTAAAGCCGGTCCTCCTGGATACAGTTATGTACATCAGCCTCGTTCAACTGGTAGAGGAGGAGGTGTTGGACTCATCCATAGTAAAAATCTAGGCGTCACACACAAAAACCTAGTCATGAATTTAATTCTTTTGAAATTCTTTATACCAGTATAACTTATGTAGCCACAAAAATAAGTCAATTCCTCTAATCATTAATTACAGCCCCCCAGGGACATATACTGAATTCCTTAGAAAATTTGCAGACTTTATCTCAGACCTGGTTATTTCTGTAGATAAAGCAGTAATCGTCTGTGATTTTAATATTCATTTTGATAACTCTGAAGACCCTCTGAGAACAGCGGTTGTGTCCATCTTAGATTTAGTAGGGATTAATCAGAACGTAATCGGACCTACTCATAATGGTGCTAACACTCTTGACCTCATACAAACATACGGATTAAATATAGAAAATATTGTAATTTTTCCGCAGTCTGAAGTTGTCTCAGACCATTATCTTATCTCGTTCATAATAAGTAATTGATCATAATATTTCCACCTTGCCTCGCTACCACGTAAAATGTACTTCCACATCAGCTTCTGTACCAAGCTTCATAAATAACCTTGCAGAGACATCGATTAGATTTGGATCAGTGCCTGATCCAGTAGAACTCGATCAGGTGACTGAATGTTTAGAGTCAACACTCGACTACATGCTGGACAGACTGGCTCCACTCAAAAGAAAATTAATAGATAGAAAAAGCTAGCATTAGTGGTTAGCACGTTCGCCTCACACCTCCTTGTGCCCGATGCTTCCTGGGATAGGCTCCAGGTTCCCCGCGACCCTGAAGCAGGAATAAGCGGTTGAAGATGGATGGATGGATGAAAAAGCTAACACCCTGGTATAACGGTAAAACGCATACCTTAAAACAGACCACTCATTTTACATTTACATTTGTTCACTTGGCAGACGCTTTTATCCAAAGCGACTTACAAATAAACAAAGCGATATATCAAGTAGAGAACAATACAAGTAGTGCTACTATACAAGATCCATTAATTGAGTTCTAAAGTGCAGAGTAGAGGTGTAAGTGTGTTGAGATTTTTTTTTTTTTTTTTTTATGAGTTGGTTACGTGTTCACGGAAGAGGTTGGTCTTTAGCTGTTTTTTGAAGATGGTGAGAGATTCTGCAGTCCGGATCTTTCACTCGACAATTAGAACATAAATTATGTCAAACCAAATTGGTAGTATTTCAAACATCATGGAAGGAGAACCTCCTGAACTATAGAAAATCTCTTAGCGATGCTAGAAAAGTCTATCTCTCCACCTTAATAGGGGATAACAAAAACAATTCGAGATTTCTGTTCAACACAGTAGCAAAATTAACTAGGAATAAAACCACTACAGAAAGAAGCACTCAATCACTACATAGCAGCGAAGATTTCATGAAATTTTTCATTGGTAAGATTGAAATTATTAGATGTGAAATTCAGGCTATTAAATTAAAACCAGACAGTATTATAACCAAGCCTGTAGACAATAATTTAGCAACATCATATCAATGTTTAGAGTGTTTTACTCCCCTTAGAGAGACCGAACTTAAAGTAGTAAAGTAGTAGGCCTACTATTGGCTTCTGATCAGGGTTGTGTCTCTCTGCTTGTGTTACTTGAACTTAGTGCATCTTTTGATACTATAAATCATACTATTCTCCTTGATAGATTAGAAAATGCTGGGGGAACAGTCCTCTCCTGGATCAGGTCCTACTTGACCGATCGTTATCAGTTCCTAGATGTAAATGGAGACTTCTCCACGCATACCGAGGTTAAATTTGGTTATCCACAAGGTTCTGTTTTAGGCCCACTACTTTTTACTTTATATATGCTACCTCTAGGTCAAATTATTCATAAACATGGAATTAGCTTCCAGTGTTATGCTGATGATACACAGTTGTATGTTTCAGTGAAATCAGAGGACAGACATCAGCTTAGTAAAGTTGTTCATGCATTCGTCACCTCTAGACTAGATTACTGTAATGCCTTACTGTCTGGATGTTCCACTAGGAGCATAAACAAACTCCAGTTAGTCCAGAATGCAGCTGCTAGAGTCCTAAGTAGAACCAGAAGATACCACCACATCACCCCGATCTTATCCACACTGCATTGGCTCCCAGTGAAATCTCGCATTCATTACAAAATACTATTATTAACCTATAAAGCACTAAACGGTCTCGCGCCACAGTATCTAAGCAACCTTTTGGTTTTCTATGATCCGCCACCCCTGCGTAGGTCAAAAGGTGCAGGCTATTTGACGGTACCTCGAATAGTGAAGGCTACAGCAGGGGGAAGAGCTTTCGCTTATGGAGCTCCACAGTTATGGAACAGTGTTCCAATTAGTGTCCAGGACTCAGACACAGTCTCCGTGTTTAAGTTTAGGCTTTAAACGTATTTGTTTACTCAAGCCTACCCTGATTAGGCTTTCTGTTACGCTAAGCACTGTCCTAATAATCTCGTCTCTCCCTCTCTCCTTCTGTCGAGCCACACACGATTATATGGAGATATTAGAGATCCTGATCCTTTCTGCTCTCCGGACCTGCCTGATCCATTTCGGATGTCCACACTATTGGTTTTCCACACTATCGGTTGTTACCCAGGTGAGGACGGGTTCCCTTCTGAGTCTGGTTCCTCTCAAGGTTTCTTCCACTTAACATCTTAGGGAGTTTTCCTTGCCACCATCGCCACCAGCTTGCTCATTTGGGATAAATTCTAACTTTTAATATCTGTATACCATTTGATATTTCTGTAAATCTGCTTTGAGACAATGTCTATTGTATAAACCGCTATACAAATAAAATTGAATTGAATTCAACCAATGTTTCAGAGAATGCAAATGTAACTACACCTGATGGATAAAAATGACCAAATTACACAGATACCGGTTAAGAGCTTCAGTTAATTTGCACATTAGACATTAGAATGGGGAAAAATGTGATCTCTGACCATGGCATGGTTGTTAGTGCTAGATGGAGTGGACAATTAAAGACCAGGTGACATTTTCCCCAATCTTCAACTGTCCAGTTTGGGTGAGTTTGTGCCCATTATAGCTTCAGATTCCTGTTCTGGACTGACAGGAGTGGAACCTGATGTGGTCTGCTGCTGGTGAATCCTCAAGCTGTGCTTTCTGAGATGCTTTTCTGTGCATCACTTTTGTCTGATCTCTCTCAACAAGATGATTCCAACCACAGAAGATCCCTCACTGGATGTTTTTTGTTTTTATTTGCACCATTCTGTGTAAACTCTAAAGACCGTTGAGCATGAAAAGCCCAGAATATCAGAAATCAAAACAGCTCCTTAGGCACCACCTGTCCTGCCATGGTCAAAGTGACTGAGTTTATATGTTCCCCATTCTGATGTTTGATGTAAAGATGAACTAAATATCTTGACTTAAACTCTAGAGACCGTTGTGCATGAAAAGCCTAGAATATCAGCAATGCGTTACGTATGTAACCCTGTTCCTTGAGAAGGGAACGAGACGTTGCATTTAGCATAACAGTATGGGAAGCGGCTTGCGTGCGTGACCGGTATCTGAAGCTTGTGTAAAATAATGCCTCTACTTATAGGCCTGCCATGATCAGGTGATGTGGCAATTAAGCGCGTCGCATGATATATATATATGGCACCTGTGAACCCCGCCGCCAACCTCTATTATCTGATGCGAAGACTCAATTCACAGGCCTGCACTGGTATGACAATGATATGCAACGTCTCGTTCCCTTCTCAGGGAACAGGGTTACATACGTAACCCCGACATTCCATTTCAAAGGGAACTTCGACGTTGCATTTAGCATAACAGTATGGGAACGGGAATACCCACTCCGTCATACCGAGGGTACGGCCTGTCCAAAAATACCCAAGCCCGAGGGTCACTGCAAGACACTCAAGCCCGGGGTGGAATGAACATCCAGGCTGTAATAACGAATGAACGTGTGTGGCGTAGACCACCCTGCGGCCGCACACACATCATGCAAGGATACCCCTTTTGACAAAGCCTTCGAGGAGGCGACCGCCCTAGTGGAATGAGCTCTTATGCCTAGAGGCGTAGTGAGACCGCGCGCCTCGTAAGCGATAGAGATTGCTTCCACTATCCAAGTAGAGATGCGCTGCTTTGACACAGCATCACCTCTACTGTCGCCACCAAAGCAGACCAGCAGCTGCTCTGACTTACGCCAACCTCTCCTTTTCCGGTGTGAGGAACGGAGGAGGGCAGAACGCCTGTAATACCACAGGGTGGGCAGCCGATGTAGGCACTTTAGGAATATAATCCAGCCTAGGATACAGGAAGGCCTTGGCCAGTCCGGGAGCAAAGTCAAGGCGGGGGGGGGCAACCGAGAGAGCTTGTAGATCTCCCACTCGCTTGAGAGATGTCAGGGCCAGTAGAAGAGCTACCTTTAGAGTCAGAAGCTTCTCCGAGGCTGACTCTAAGGGCTCAAATGGGGCTCCCGACAGACCTTCCAAGACCACAGAAAGGTTCCAGGAAGGTACTCGCGGCCTGCAGATGGGTCTCAACCGTCTGACACCATGCATGAACCTCGAAGTTAGAGGATGCTGCCCCATAGAGGCTCCATCAACAGGGGCATGGCTGGCCGAAATGGCGGCCACATAAACCCCGATTGTAGAAGGAGCCAACCCTGCTGAGAAACGTACTTGCAGAAATTCCAGGACTGTAGCTATTGTGCAATTCACTGGGTCTAACTGACTCTACAACCTCAGTTGAGACACGAATCTATGAGCTGGGTACCCTCAAGGGACCCACGACCACAGTTTCATAGATCTGGCCCCACTGAAATACAGTAGGTCCCGCGGATGGAAATCTCCCCCAAAAGGGGGCCCGACGAAGGGAAACATTATTTCGAGAACCAAATTGGTGCTGGCGCAATAAGGTGCTACTAGCAGCAGACGTGAGACGGTCTTGGGGAACTCTTGCTAGAACTTGTGGGAGCAAAGCAATCGGGAAAGCATATAGACGTGACCTCGGCAACGCGTGTGCACCATGTCGTCCAGCCCAAATGGGGCAGGGGAGTGAGGGCGAACAACAGCGGGCAGTGTGTTGTCTCCTCAGAAGCAAACACATCCACTTCCACTTTCCGAACCTCCGCCATATGGACTCCACCACTTGTGGATGGATCCTCCACCCCCAGGCCTCAGGCGCCCCTCGACAGGATTTCTGCCCCTACATTCCGACTGCCCGGAATGTACATTGCACTCACTGACAAGAACTTTCCCTCTGCCCAGAGGAGGATTAGTTGCGCCTGCCTGAACAGGGGGCGTGAACGTAACCCTCCCTGGTGGTTGATATATGAGACCACAGCTGTGTTGTCTGACACAACTAGTACACTGTGACCTCTCAACTGAGGGAGAAAGAATTTCAGTGCTAGGAATACGGCCCGCATCTCTAGGCGATTTATATGCCACTTCAGATGAGGGCCACTCCAAAGACCGTGAGCTGGACAGCCATTTAAGACTGCGCCCCAGCCTGTGAGGGAGCCGTCTGTCATTACCGTCTTGCGGGTAAGGGGCGCCCTAGAGTGTGACCCGAGGCTAGGAACTGTGGGCACCTCCAAACACTCAGAGCACGTAGGCATCGCCGCGTGACTCTGATTACTCTCAGCGGTTTCATCCTCGGATGAAACCCCCGACTTTTCAGCCACCACTGAAACGGTCTCATGTGCAATAGGCCCAATGGTATGACGTTGACTGCTGCTGCCATAAGGCCCAACAGCCTCTCGTAAAAGCTGGAGGGGATGTCCAGACCTCGCTTTATCTTGCTCAAAGTTGAGAGGATCGATTGTACGCATGTTGGAGATTGAAACGCCCTCATCGTAGTAGAATCCCATATGACCCCTAGAAAAGTTGTCCTCTGCACTGGGGAAAGCATGCTTTTCTTGAGGTTCAACCTGAGCCCCAAGCTCCTCATGTGGGCGAGAACAACATCTCGATGTTGAACCGCCTTTTCCCTGGATTGTGCTAGAATTAACCAGTCGCCCAGGTAGTTTAGTACACGGATGCCCCGGAGTCGCAAGGGAGCCAGAGCAGCATCCATGCACTTCGTGAAGATTTGAGGGGATAAAGCCAGCCTGAAGGGGAGAACCCGAAATTGGTATGTGTTTTCTCCAAACGCAAACCTCAGGAACGTCCTGTGACTGGGCGATATTCCTCTGTGGAAATATGCGTCTTTCAGATCTATCGTCACAAACCAGTCCTTGGACTGAATCTGTGGCATGATAAGTTTGAGCGTCAGCATCTCAACCTGTATGTCCGAAGAGTACCAGATGACGCAGATCCAAAATTGGCTGCATACTCCCATCTTTTTTGTGGACCAGGAAATAACGGCTGTAAAAACCTCCCTCCCTTAGAGAATGGGGTACATGCTCTCTGATACCTTTGTCCAAAAGGGAACTTATTTCCTGTGCTAACGTTGGGCTCTGCTCTGTGCTGACAAATGCCGTGAGCACACCTCTGAACCGGGGGGGGGGTCGAGCTCTGAACTGGACCTGGTAACCCTTTTCTATGGTAGCCAAAACCCATGGGGACACATTCGGCAGTAGTTTCCATGCTGCCAAATGGTCCTTCAGTGATGTCCGCTTTTCCACATTTTGTTGGAGGGAAAGCATCAGATTTCCCGCCCTACAGTACATAAGAAATAAGAAAAAAAATAGAAAACACACAACACAAAAAAGAAGGCGCCCCCCCCCCCCCCCCAACCCCCCCCCCCGTAGCACTGGGGGCTGGTTGCCCTGGCCGCCTCATGTCCCCTGATATGTCCCTCCGTGACCCATCAGGACCGTTCCTTCCTTGCCTGATTTGCTTTTATGATCATTCTTAGATCAGGCCTCCTAGCAGGCTGTGGTTGTGGCCGACCGGTCACCCTGGCTTTCTGCGGGGGAAGGTGGGCCGCCACACTCGTCTTCTGCATCTCCCTCGCACCAGCACTGGCCCAGGCTCCACTCATGGAGGCTCGTGCGAACTCGACGAATTTGAGTTACATATAAATGTTTGTTACCGTTCTGGTGTGGATTCTCTCTTCTCTTTAAATGTTGGTGGTAAAATCATAGACTGATCACTCTTCATGGACACACAGCTGGGTACTGGTGAGTCTGACCTCTTTATTTCTGTTGCACTACACACACACACACACAACAGTAACATTTACTCAGTGTGAAAGAGTATTTTATTAAACTTTACTAACTTGACACGATTTCTTTAATTGTTTGTCACTTGCTTATCAATAACCTGGCAGCCATGTGGCACATATTTCCCATATTTAACTACAAGTTTTAACCTTTTAATGTTTTACTCTTCAGAGATATTTAAATTGTTTAATGCTTTAGTTTTTTATGTTTTATCTTTTAACATGTAAACATACTTTTTATGATTTTACCATTATTTCCCTCACTTGATGTTTTTTGTTTTTATTTGCACCATTCTGTGTAAACTCTAGAGACCGTTTTGGATGAAAAGCCCAGAATATCAGCAGTCAAACCAACTCCAAAGGCACCACCAATCATGCCACAGTGAAAGTGACTGAGTTTATATGTTCCCCATTCTGATGTTTGATGTAAAGATGAACTGAATATCTTGACTTATATGTGTATTATTTTATGCATTGTGCTGCTGTCACATGATCAACTAATTGAATGAATGTGAAGGTGTACAGGTGTTCCTAATAAAGTAAACAGTATGTGTATATTTATAATATTCTAAAAGAAAACTTTCACACTACAGAATATATATCAGTATATATCAGTATAATGGATATTTTGCTCTTTTTAATTAAAATGGTTACCAATGAGATATTAGTTAATTTGAGTTACATGTAAATGTTTGTTACCATTCTGGTGTGGATTCTCTCTTCTCTTTAAATGTTGGTGGGAAAACCATAGACCGATTTCTCTTCATGGACACAAAGCTGGGTACTGGTGAGTCTGATCTCTTTATTTCTGTTGCACTACACACACACACACACACACACACACACACACACACACACACACACACACAACAGTAACATTTACTCAGTGTGAAAGAGTATTTTATTAAACTTTACTAACTTGACTCGATTTCTTTAATTGTTTGTCACTTGCTTATCACTAACCTGGCAGCCATGTGGCACATATTTCCCATAATTAACTGCAAGTTTTAACCTTTTAATGTTTTACTCTTCAGAGATATTTAAATTGTTTAATGCTTTAGTTTTTTATGTTTTATCTTTTAACATGTAAACATACTTTTTATGATTTTACCATCATATCCCTCACTTGATGTTTTTTTGTTTTTATCTGCACCATTCTGTGTAAACTCTAGAAACCGTTGTGCATGAAAAGCCCAGAATATCAGCAGTCAAACCAGCTCCTAAGGCACCACCAATCATGCCACAGTGAAAGTGACTGAGTTTATATGTTCCCCATTCTGATGTTTGATGTAAAGATGAACTAAATATCTTGACTTGTATGTGTATTATTTTATGCATTGTGCTGCTGCTGTCACATGATCGACTAATTGAATGAATGTGAAGGTGTACAGGTGTTCCTTAATAAAGGAAACAGTACATGTATCTATATAATATTCTAAAAGAAAACTTTCACACTACAGAATATATATCAGTATAATGGATATTTTGCTCTTTTTAAATAAAATGGTTACCAATGAGATATTAGTTAATTTAAGTTACATGTAAATGTTTGTTACCGTTCTGGTGTGGATTCCCTCTTCTCTTTAAAAAATAGTGGGAAAACCATAGACCAATTACTCTTCATGGACACACATCTGGGTACTGGTGAGTCTGATCTCTTTATTTCTGTTGCACTGCTCACACACACACACACACACACACACACACACACACACGCACAAAAAAAAACAAAAAAACAGTAATTTAGCAATATCAGATCAATGTTTAGAGTGTTTTACTCCCCTTAGAGAGACCGAACTTAAAGTAGTAAAGTAGTAGGCCTACTATTGGCCTATGATCAGGGTTGTGTCTCTCTGCTTGTGTTACTCGAACTTAGTGCATCTTTTGATACTATAAATCATACTATTCTCCTTGATAGATTAGAAAATGCTGTTGGCATAAAGGGAACAGTCCTCTCCTGGATCAGGTCCTACTTGACCGATCGTTATCAGTTCCTAGATGTAAATGGAGCCTTCTCCACGCATTCAGAGGTTAAATTTGGTTATCCACAAGGTTCTGTTTTAGGCCCACTACTTTTTACTTTATATATGCTACCTCTAGGTCAAATTATTCATAAACATGGAATTAGCTCCCAGTGTTATGCTGATGATACACGGTTGTATGTTTCAGTGAAGTCAGAGGACAGAAAGCAGCTTAGTAAAGTTGAGGATTGTGTAAAGGACATTAGACGTTGGATGCTTATTTATTTCCTTTTACTTAATTCTGATAAGACAGAAGTACTTGTATTAAGACCACATCTCACTAGAAGTAAGATTTCTGATCACATAGTTACTCTGAATCATGTGCAGCAGTCAAAGACATTGGTGTGATTATCGACTCCAGTCTAACATTTGATGTTCATGTAGATAATATTACTAGGATAGCATTCTTTCATCTCAGAAATATTTCTAAGATAAGAAATATATTGTCAGTACATGATGCAGAAATATTAGTTCATGCATTCGTCACCTCTAGATTAGATTACTGTAATGCCTTACTGTCTGGATGTTCCACTAGGAGCATAAACAAACTCCAGTTAGTCCAGAATGCAGCTGCTAGAGTCCTAACTAGAACCAGAAGATACGACCACATCTCCCCGATCTTATCCACACTGCATTGGCTCCCAGTGAAATCTCGCATTCATTACAAAATACTATTATTAACCTATAAAGCACTAAACGGTCTCGCACCACAGTATCTAAGCAACCTTTTGTTTTTCTATGATCTGCCACGCCTGCGTAGATCAAAAGATGCAGGCTATTTGACGGTACCTTGAATAGTGAAGGCTACAGCAGGGGGAAGAGCTTTGGCTTATGGAGCTCCACAGTTATGGAATAGTCTTCCGATTAGTGTCCGGGACTCAGACACAGTCTCAGTGTTTAAGTCTAGGCTTAAAACATATTTGTTTACTCAAGCCTACCCTGACTAGACTTTCTGTTACGCTAAGCACAGTCCTAATAATCTCGTTTTCTTTCTCTCTCCCTCTCTCTTTGTGAGCCACACCACGTTTATGGAAATATTAGAGATCCTGATCCTTTCTGCTCTCCGGACCTGCCTGATCCATTTCGGATGTCTTACCTCTGGAGGGAGCTCACATCTACTCCAATTCCAGATTGCTGGGACTACGGCTGCTTCTAAGGCCAAACAGACTTCATATAAATCCATAATGAACTTTTTCACACTGTCGGTTGTTAGCCAGGTGAGGACGGGTTCCCTTCTGAGTCTGGTTCCTCTCAAGGTTTCTTCCACTTAACATCTTAGGGAGTTTTTCCTTGCCACCATTGCCACCGGCTTGCTCATTTGGGATAAATTCTAACTTTTAATATCTGTATACCATTTGATACCTCTGTATATCTGCTTTGAGACAATGTCTATTGTATAAACCGCTATACAAATAAAATTTAATTGAATTGAATTGAACCAATGTTTCAGAGAATGCAAATGTAACTACACCTGATGGATACAAATGACAAAATTACACAGATACAGGTCGAGAACTTCAGTTAATTTACACATCGGACATTAGAATGGGGAAAAATGTGATCTCTGACCATGGCATGGTTGTTAGTGCCAGATGGAGTGGACAATTAAAGACCAGGTGACATTTTCTCCAATCTTCAACTGTCCACTTTGGGTAAGTTTGTGTTCATTATAGCCTCAGATTCCTGTTCTTGACTGACAGGAGTGGAACCTGATGTGGTCTGCTGTTGGTGAAGCCTCAAGCTACAATGTGTTGTTCTTTCTGAGATGCTTTTCTGTTCATCACTTTTGTAAAGAGTGATTATTTGAGTAACCATATGTAACCCTGTAGAAAATACATGGTTAAGTTTCCTTTTGTTTTGTACGAATTTAAATACACACACTGTATTTTTGGAATTCTGTATTCCCATGATAAATAATTGTTTGTATAAATTCATGTGGAAAAGATTGTTACTTTGTTCTATGAAAAAATATGAAAGATATACAATTATTTACTTCTAGGTTAACTGTTAGCCAATCAATGGGAAAGGTGAGATGTCAGGGGAGGAGGCAAATCCTGTGTAAGGAAAGGTCACGCGTTTTTTTTGGGGGGTGGGGGTGAGGCACGGAGAAGATCACACTGGAGAACTGGACAGTTATTAATGCGACTTTTCATGCTTAATGAACACTTAATGGTTGTCAGACCGATAACCTATTCACTACTTGGCATGTAGAAGAAGTCGGTATCACACAGAGACGTTTTCAAAGCGAATTTGTCTGAATAGTTCAGCTAATGGTATTGCTTGAAAAGTTAGTAACTCTGTAGCTAGGACTGTGTCATGCTGACTGGCTTCGAAAGCGAATGAGTTGCTTCTGGAGGCACAAGACCGCGAGACTAACCGGAGGAAGACCGCCTGTTGTTGAACTACAGTAGCGCGTGACGTGCGGGGACTCTGGACACGGACATGTCCATCAACCTCGTGAGGGAGTTTGTTTGTTTTGTTGTGCGATTCGCGTGAAGCGGCCAGTACAGTTTTCAGGCCTCAACGACCCCGAGCTAAGATTCAGGCCTGCATCAGAAACACATACAAGGGGTTTATAGAAAGTTTGGTGTGGTCTTAGGTAGACTATTGTTTTGGGCCCATAGGTTAAAGGGTAGAACTGAAAACTGCTTGTTCTATGCATGTACAGGGTTTTATACCTAACCTGTTGAGTTGGTATGGTATTGACTTAAAAACCTTAGAAAAAAGGATAACATGCATTAAAGTTTTGAATACATTTTATTTCTAAGTTGATTTATGCATATAATTGTTTTTTTTAATACATATACCTAAACTCTACCTGGTTGTTGGGAATTCCTTTAACACCATTCATCTAGTCAGTGACACTGCAGGACATTGAAACACATACCAGGGGAATTGCAACCATAGACTTTGAAGTGGAATAGGGTAAGAGAACCCAGGGCGTCTTTTGCCGCACTAATTATATAGGCAAAAGTCCGCTACACATAGCCTTTCTGTCAGCTCAAATCAGTCTGCCCTTTCTCCTCTGATCTCTCAACAAGAAGTTTCTAACCACAGAAGTTCCCTCACTGGATGTTTTTTGTTTTTATTTGCACCATTCTGTGTAAACTCTAGAGACCGTTGTGGATGAAAAGCCCAGAATATCAGCAGTCAAACCAGCTCCTAAGGCACCACCAATCATGCCACGGTCAAAGTGACTGAATTTATATGTTTTATGAGATATTAGCTAATTTGAGTTACATGTAAATGTTTGTTACCGTTCTGGTGTGGATTCTTTCTTCTCTTTAAATTTTACTGGTAAACCCATAGAATTATCACTCTTCATAGACACACAGCTGGGTACTGGTGAGTCTGATCTCTTTATTTCTGTTGCACTGCTCACACACACACACACACACACACACACACACACACACATACACACAAATAAAATAAATAAACAGTAACATTTATTCAGTGTGAAATAGTATTTTATTAAACTTTACTAACTTGACTAAATTCCTTTAGTTATTTCTCACTTATCAACAACCTGGCAACCATGTGACACATCTCCCATATTTAACTACAATTTTCAACCTTTTAATGTTTTACTCTTCAGAGATGTTTTAATTTTTTACTGCTTTAGTTTTTTTTTTATCTTTTACCTTTTAACATTTAAACATACTCGTTATGACTTTAACCTTTGACCATTATAACCTTATAGACTTTTAACCTTTACCTTTATAATACCTATCTTTATAATATTCTAAAAGAAAACTTTCATACTACAGAATATATATCAGTATATATCAGTGTAATGGATATTTAGCTTTTTTAAATTAAAATGTTTAACAATGAGATATTAGTTAATTCGAGTTACATGTAAATGTTTGTTACCGTTCTGGTGTGGATTTTCTCTTCTCTTTAAATTTTACTGGTAAACCCATAGAGTGATCACTCTTCATGGACACACAGCTGGGTACTGGTGAGTCTGATCTCTTTATTTCTGTTGCACTGCTCACACACACACACACACACACACACACACACATAAAATAAACAGTAACAATTATTCAGTATGAATAGAATTTCATTAAACTTTACTAACTTGACTAAATTTCTTTAGATGTTTCTCACTTAACAACCTGGCAAACATTTTGGCACATATCTCCCATATTGAACTACAAGTTTTTACCTTTTAATGTTTTAATCTTCAGAGATGTTTTAATTATTTAATGCTTTAGTTTTATCTTTTATCTTTTAACATTTAAACATACTTGTTATGATTTTAACCTTAACCATTAAAAACTTTTAGACTTTTAACCTTTACCTGCTTAACTGTTAAACATTTTAAAATTAATGACAGCAAAATATATCGTTTAACTCTTTTAGCATGTTTATCTCTGTCAAGACATCAAAGTTCATCCATGAACTTTAACTTTATAGTTAATGTGACAAAGTCTATGTCCCCCTTGACATGCTTAAAGACAACACCCAACCAGTCAAAAGAACATCAGGGTCTCGGTTCAACACTGCTCACGGTCAAAGTGACTGAGTTTATTTGTTCCCCATTCTGATGTTTGATGTAAAGATGAACTAAATATCTTGACTTGTATCTGTATAATTTTATGCATTGTGCTGCTGTCACATGATCGACTAATTCAATGAATGTGAAGGTGTACAGGTGTTCCTAATAAAGTAAACACTACGTGTATCTTTATAATATTCTAAAAGAAAACTTTCATACTACAGAATATATATCAGTATATATCAGTATAATGGATATTTAGCTTTTTTTTAAATTAAAATGGTTAACAATGAGATATTAGTTAATTCGAGTTACATGTAAAAGTTTGTTACCGTTCTGGTGTGGATTCTCTCTTCTCTTTAAATGTTCGTGGTGAAAGCATAGAATTATCACTCTTCATGGACACACAGCTGGGTACTGGTGAGTCTGATCTCTTTATTTCTGTTGCACTGCTCACACACACGAATCAACAGTAACATTTATTCAGTGTGAAATAGTATTTTAAACTTTACTAACTTGACAATTTTTTTTTAACCTTTTAATGTTTTACTCTTCAGAGATGTTTTAATTATTTAATGCTTTGTTGTTTTTTTTGTTTTACCTTTTAACATTTAAACATACTTGTTATGACTTTAACCTTTAACCATTATAAAATTTTAGACTTTTAACCTTTAATTGTTTAACTGTTAAACATTTTAAAATTAATGACAGCAAAATATATCGTTTAACTCTTTTAGCATGTTTAGCTCTGTGAAGACCGCAAAGGTCATCCATGAACTTTAACTCTCTAGTCTAAATTTGAACCACATTATTTTGAATAGTAAATAATTATTCTCAGACAATCACTAAAAGATTAGTACTAGAGTGGTCTGCCATTATTAGGGATTTCTCTTTTAGGGTGAAGGCTGTTCGGGTGAAAAGGCCGCATATTTTTGAACTGCTGCTCATGCAACATCAGGGGGCGCTGTAACACACTTGGAGGAAAGCTCTACTGCATGTATGATTGGCTAGTGTCACTGTGATTGATAGGGGAGAGAGAGTACACCCCATCCACGGACAATCTTCCAGACATGGATGACGTCATCGCGATTCGAACTCGTGATGTCTGGATGATGGAGCAAATGCTTTTCTAGTGTAAACTCGAACTTTTTAAACTTATTTAACTTTAACTTATTTTCCTAGAAATGTTCTATTCTACTTTCAGAGCCGAGGTTATTGGTGTTGATCAATAGAACAGATAATAATGTGTAAAACATTAAGAGCTTTAATTTATTGCCCTTTAAAGCCTCATGATGTTCACTGATGCCTGGGCAGAATCTAAGTTTAACCTCCGCTCTATGATGTACATAAAGTCTTTATATTTTCAATAAATATTCATGCCTTAAATAAAATAACTGCTTACCTCTTTCTGAACTGCAGAGATCCAGCAGGTTGTTCAGGATTAGCGTGATCCATTTTCACTATTAGTAAAGAAAGGTTATTGGTCATGGACAGACAGATGTGTATGATCAGGACTGATCTCTTTTAGTGGTATGTGACACAGTCCACATTCAAACATATATAAATATAAACAAAAATATAAAAAATATATACATATCGCTTTTGCTGGTATGTGCCACTGTCATGTCACAGCAAACTAGTGACTACATTTCCCATCCTGCACTGCAGCCAAGAAACATTACCGCCATGGAATACACTTCCACCATACACACTTTCAACACTCTAATCACACACACCTGTTTCCAATCTCACACACACACCATTGCCTGTTTTGACCACACTTCTGTCTAATGGTTTGGATTTGTCTGTCTCTCTCTCTATTAAACGGCATTATATTTGCTTGTTCATTTCAAAACAGCAAATTAAATGATCAGATCTAATGAAATATATGAAAATGAAATAGTAAAATATTTCTAAACTATACAGCTATAGTGTGTTTGTCCTCACTGATAAAGGTCTATAGATGTATTTTTACTGAAATGAGAAAAATATACTCAGTTCACATAGCGCAGTTTCCTACTGTAATGTACACACACCATTTTATAAACTGGATCATTATTTTCAATAGCAGAAATGAAAAATTACCTTTACTCGACAGTAAAGCGTTGTGGTGTTTGCATTAATCTCGCTGTTTCTTGATCTTTGAGTTTATTCAGACGCACTTTTAAAAAGGAGCTGAGGATTCAGGAAGTCTTTCAGTTCTGTAGAAGTAGAACATGTTGAAACTCATTCACAGGCACACGGAATTCCAGACTTAAACCGGTTCAGCAGCTGCACATTGGACTTGTCAAACACTCCTTCACCTATATTTACATGCTCTATACTTCAGACCATTAAACACAACTCGGTGTTTATTTGGATTTTGTAACATTCCAGATATGTCAGTTCATGGGCTGAGTGTTAAGAGATGAAATAGGCCAGAAATAATAATACCAATAATACATTAAAAAAAGGGAAAAATTCAAAAGCAAACATAAAAAGAAAAAAAGTTCATGTTTTAAAAATGCTACCTGATGAGGCAATCCTGATATCTTGGGTATCTAGGGGAGGTGATAGCGACACCCAGTGTTCAAACTAGGAACATCATATTTTAACTTTCTTAAAAGCTGAACAACTTTAATTTTATTTCAAAAATATCTCTCAATGTGTTTCAGAAATGACAGTAGGCCAGAGTTTGGACACTCCTGGTTTTGGAAAAACACAGCTGTAATGATAAAGAAGTTTTTCTGGATCCTACTGAGTCGGAGGAAGAGAGATGTGTGAAGGATCTCATAATTCTGTGTTTTAGCCCCAGACAGGGTTTTCTCCTCAACCATTTTAACTGTATAGTGTTATTTACACTTTTTATTTCTTATCAAAATACGTAAATAAAGGAATATTTTATATATATACACACACACACACACACACACATATATATATATATATATATATATATATATATATATATATTATATATATATATATATATATATATATATATAATTAGAGAGAGAGAGAAGCTGTAAGGAAGATTATATGAAATACAGTGCATTATTGTAATTTATTTATTGTAGCAACATTATAAAATGGATTCCTTACGTATACATTTAAGTGAATAAATGAATCATTTGATGTTCATTTAGTGTTTGTTTTCAGGTTAGGCCAAATGAAAATATTGTGTCTAAGTTTAATAGATATATAGGAGCAAAAGAAGTAGCTGTATATTACAGCACCGATAGTTGTATATATTATGACTCTAGATGTGATTGTGTGTTAGTGTAGTTATATGACAAGCAACAGTCCGTTTAGAGACGGTAGGAGAGGAGAATAATGAAATCAAATGTTGCAGTCTGATCATCATTTATAATTAATGATGATGCTGAAGGCGTCTGCTGGACGTTTTAGTACGTTCCAGTTCTAAAGAATGATGATGATGATGATGATGATGGAAATTGAGAATCTTCTGGAATGAGAGTCATTGTGACGCAACAGAAGAAGCCGCTGTAAAAAGCTAGCTCATTGGTACCAGCGTCTCCTGGGTGTGATTTAAAAAACTTTACAAGACAGATACAACAAGCTTTGGCCAGACAGTGTTACATGTTTGAAGTTTTTAACATTTATTAATTTAAACCTCTTCTGCTCCATGGCTGTGTTTTAGGACTATGAGGCGGAGTGTCAGGCTCACGGAGTCCTGAACTCTCAGTACAACAAGATTAAGGAAACTTTAACACACACTGGGGGGTTTGTAAAGGTAAGTTTCTCCCTCTCACTAAATCATGACTGTTGCAGTAAATGTTTTAATGCTGCGTTTGATCTTGACTCCACCGTTAGGGCCAATTATACATCACCCCAACATTGCTATATCTTCACTCTGCCTGATGTGGAAATTTAGATCTGAATGAAAAAATCATGGCATTCATGTTTAATTACAGCATAGAATCTGTTTAAGCACAGAATGTTTCATTTTTAACCTTCATTCCTGTTTAGTCACACTGTGGCAATGTTCACTGTGTCTGAATGTGTATGTAGTAAATAAAGCCAACAAACATTGGTTTGTGAACTTCCAGGTGACTCTGACTGAAGCTGAGGAGAAATACAAGCGGGCGATGGAGTCCAAAGCTGAGCTGGAGAATGAGAAGTTGGACTTGATGTCCCGGGTCAATACACTGCGTGGCTCAGTGAAGCAGTTGGAGGAACAGTTCTCTGAGACGCTCAGGAAGAATGATGAGATAACGAGGGGTAGTGAGAAAATTCTTACATTAATCAGTTCCTTTAGAAATAATATGATGTTCATGCTGCCTGATGACTTACACCACAGGTGATAGGTACTTCTCACGTTTGAGAAGTCCAAGGCTGAAGAGCAGGTGAAAAATTTAAAGCAGAAAATCAGTTCACTGAAGGTAAGCTTTCATTAAATCTGTTATTGGTATTTGTCCCCAAATCATTTCAGGCTGTTCTAACAAATGATGAGTCGAGTCTTCAGAAGTGTCTGAATGTGTTTGTAGAAGTGAATAAAGCCAATAAGCTTTGCTTGTTGAACACTTATGTCTCTTTGGATGAAGCTGAAGTGAGATACCCGGAGTCATTGGAGTCCATTACTGAACTGGAGAATGAGAACTATGACCTGGTGGATGACATGAACACACTGCAAGAAACAGTGGATGATTTGGAGGAACAGCTTTCTCAGACCCAGACAAGGTGTAATGAGGCAACGACGGTAAGTGAGAAAATCCTTGCATTAAGCTGTTTCTTTGTGATGCATGTTGAGTTACACCACAGACTATATGTACTTGATCAAATTTAAATTGTATTTCTAGTTTAAGATTAATTTATTTTATTCAATTATTTTTTTAATGTAGATGTTAACATTAAACACAAAAGTTTGAACCAGTTTTGCTCCATGGCTTTGTTTTAGGAGATGGAAAGAAAAACTCGGGAGTTGAAGGATCTATGTTCCAAGTGGGAATTGTTGAATGAAACTGTACTAAAGGTAAGTTTGACTTTTTATGACTTTTTTTCATATTTGAGTTGCTGTTTTTGGAAGACACCCTCATGACATCAGTGTTCACCCAGACAAAGTGGGATGTGAGGGAAATGAAATCAATGTTCATAAAAATAAATAAAAATTGAATCCAGTATCGAATAAAAGCGAACCACACTTAACTGATGGAGCAGTGTGTGAACGTGTTGCATTGGATGTGCATCAAATCTGGACCCTGCATAGACTTTTCTAAAGCACACACAGATCCGGATGCCCTCTTCTCAGGATTCCAAGGATTCTCGATTCCAAGTCCTCAGTTTCTACTTGACCGAAATTCACAGTATTTGAAGTTAAATTAAAGTGAAGTGAACCCTTTCAGGACTGAAGTTTGAACCATTTCTGCTCCATTGTATTTTAGGATTATGAGACAGAGCGTGTAGCTCACTTCACCCTGAAGTTGCAGTACAATGAGCTGATAGAACGGCACAACCAGCTACTAAACGTAAGTTTTTCTTCTCACTAAGTCATGACTGCTGTAGTACACTGTGTGTCAGTTGTAGGTCAGAAAAGAAAATGTAGTACCTCCGGGCATTACAGAGAGGGACATTTAGAAGTGAATATTCAATAACTTCAATAGCTTCAAACCAGGACTGCTATTGTGAACTGTGTGTGAAGTCTCTTCATGTTCATGCTGCATGATGTTGCTCTACAGACTGACCAGCCCTAATAACAAACTAGGGGGTGCACATAATAAAATAAGTGCTTTTTATAATCATAGAGAAAAAAATTGTGACTCCCATTTTGCTGTAGCAGGTTAGTCATAATGCTATGGCTAAACTGTATTTAATGCTAAACTGTATTTATTGTCACCTCTGACTGATGTGTAAATTTGGAACTGATTGAAAAATCATAGGATAGTAATAATACAATCAGTATTTCAGGTTTAACTAGATCACAGGAACTGATTAATACACATTTTCAAAAAGTGGAACTAAAGAGCCTCGTTGTAGATGTGAACATTAAGCAGTAAAGTTTAAACCTCTTCTGCTTCATGTCTGTGTTTTAGGAAAGTGAGCAATAGCAGGAGGCTCACAGTATCCTGAAGTCTCAGTATGATCGGCTGAAGGAAACTTTATCAAAACATTTTAAATCTGTTCTGATGAGTGATGAGTCGAGTCCTCAGAAGTGTTTCAGTGTGTGTGGAAAACTAAATAAAGCCAACAAGCTTTGTTTGTTGAAGTTCCAGGACACTTTGGCTGAAGCTGTGGCAAAATACGAGCAGGTGATGGAGTCAAACACTCAGCTGGAGAGTCTGAAGTCAGACTTGAAGTACCATGTGCACAAAATGGAAGGTGCAGTGCAGAAGCTGGAGAAACTTCTGGATGAAGTAGAGATATCGTGTGATATGATAAAGCCAGTAAGTGAGAACATTCTTACATTAAGCCGTTTCTTTAAAAATAATGTTTGTGCTGCATGTCGAGTTACTGATGAGTTATTATTATTGGTCAGTACTGTTATCGATGTCATATGATGAGAAACCAAAAGACCTGATAAATCTCATTGTGATAGACGAGTTTGAATAATAACAAAATCCCCACAACAAAATTTCTCATGGTCTAATGGTGAGGAACATGCTAGTTTACGAAGCTAACATAGATGTTTGCTCCACCCCATTAAGATCATAGTAAGTCTGACAGAGCTATGGGAGATCTGTGATCTTACCTCATCAGTGAGCCTATAGAAATGACTATTACTAAATGACTATTATGCCTACAGAAATGATGCTTTAAATGTCTAAGAGGAGGAGTTTGGACTTGTTTATTGCTCACTAAAAGATAAGAACGTGAAGGCCAATTCTTCAAAGTACACTTTATGTAATAAGGAACGCTAGTAACCATTATGGCATGTGGTGTTGTTCAGTAAGAGGCTCTCAATTCAACACATCTGCATATTGAAGAATACATTTAACAGACTGCATAATAAAGTATATTCGTCATAAAATACTGTGTTTTTGTCATAAAATAATGTGTCTCCGTTTTGTGGATTGTTACACCATTACACAGCATTTGTTTAATACACATTTTCAACAAGTAAACGTAACATTATGTAAACATTTGTATGTTCTTCATGGCTGTGTTTTACGATTGTGAGAGAGAACGGGAGGCTTATAACATCCTGAAGTCACAGTACGAAGAGGCATTAAACAGTGTGATGAATTACTAATGGTAAGCTTCTCCTCTTATTAAGCTATAAATGCTGTAATACTGTAATTTAAAGTTTAGAGAAAGAGCTCTCTGAGACACGCAGAAAGTGTGAAGAGATAACAATGTTTAGTGTAAAAATCCTTAATTTAGAAATATGGAATTGTTTACAGTACATGAACAAATGTATTTTTAGATGTTAACATTAAGATGACCGAACCTGTAATGCAGTGTGATGAGTTACCAAATGTACATTTTTCCTCTTACTTAGTCATGACTATAGGCTATAGTAAATTGTGTTTATGTTGTGTCAAAAGTTTACAGTAACTCTAGCCATTTCACACATGGATATTTAAACTCAAATATTACTACAATACTACATCTTACTACATTAAATCTGTATTTTATTTTCACAGAAATCCAAGGAGCCTGTAGATTTATGAACCCCAGATAACTACCAGGGGTGGCCTATGGGTCTTTGGGCCACTGGAGCATTGACCCAGATCTAGTAGGAACACTTGGTCCATCTGTTACTCTGTTGGCTATGCAATTCTGAAGTCTAGCTCTCCTTTCTAGGACCACTAGCCCCTGACATATTAGCCAAGAATGTCACCATGGAGCTCATGCTTTGGCTGCTTCAAATTTTGCCAGTGGTTTCTGTGAGCTGCTAGATGCTGAACTCTTACAATAAGCTTCCTCAGCCAACTATGACAAGTGTGGGTCTGCTGTTGCTTTACTTTTTTTTCATTAAAGAATGTTCATAGCCCAGCAGCGACATGCTGCCTTTGACCTCGGGCTATCAAGTAGGGGTTTGTATTGGTGTCTAGGCCACTGTTAGGTAATGGAGGAAGTACCTTCTGGCCTGTTAGCAGTGTTGGTTCAAGTTTTGTGAAGGAAAATGGAGTGGCGCACCACTCCAAACTGCCAAATAGCCCCTGACATATTAGCCAAGAATCTCACCATGGAGCTCCTGTTTTGGCTCGCGCTCAAATTTTGCCAGTGGTGTCTGTGAGCTGCTAGATGCTGAACTCTTACAATAAGCTTGTGGCTTATTGTGTGGCTCTGCTGTTGCTTTGGTTTTGAGTTGGTTGTATTGGTGTTTAAGCCACTGTTAGGTAATGGAGGATGTACCTTCCGGCCTATTAGCAGTGTTGGGTCAAGTTCTGTGAAGGAATATGTTAGCACTGGTATAGCCGAATGGGTGGATCAACGGATGTTATTGGGCAGGCGGGGAAGGGAGCGAAGCACAGACTCCGGCCTTGTAGTCCCGATAGCTCATAGCATGAGATGGAGCAAGCCACTGGAAAAATAGCAAACAACAACTTAGCTATCTCAGACACAGTGAAGTGAAGCTAACAACCTATTTTAGAATTAGCTATTCTAGGTAGCAGTTCTCATGGAAAGCTCAAACAGAAAAGTTATGTATATCTACAGTGTGAGAAAAGTGTTCTTAGCATGTAGTTATGTTTACGTTTAAATTCAATCATTGATGTCATATAACTTTGTGATGAAGGTCTCGGCATATGCACACAAGAGAATATCTAGGTGTTAATCACTGCTCCTGGTGGTTAAAAGGGGTGAAACTGAACGACCATGATGAAGGGTGGACATAATAAACAACAATGTAAAAAAAACTGTACTCAATCAAATCAATAATCACGAGTCATCTCTGAATTTATCATATTTATTATATTCATTTTAATAATCTTGATGTTTAGTTTAAAGACATTTTAGAATCAAATCTGTTTTAATCCAATTATTAATACTTTTTAAACAAACATATTGAAATGAATACCTCACTAATTATCACAAAAGTAAAAGGGAAGTTCAGACTGGCAGTGAAAGAAAAATGGCAGCAGATAAGGGACACCATTATGGTTTCTAAACACATGTAGGGACTGGGAGTGTATGTTATAGTGATAACAGATGATAGACACTAGTTTAAGTGAATAATTGTACCCACTGTTCAATTTCTGGCCTTGCTACTGCCAATTTTCTGAGTAAACCTGTGTGGACAAGGGGTTTGTGTGGTCAAATTCAGTTCAGTTCACAACACATAGTACTGTCATCACAAATACCAGTTGTTTATTGTATCATACACACACAAACGTGTTCCCACTGCCACTGATAAAAACACCCATTTCAGGAACTGTGCTGATCTATAGGCTTCATAGATCATGGTGCAATATTTTATCCTGTTCATTCTCACTGTCCCAGTGTAGTAGATTCCTCTTTCTTTCACGTGTTCTGCTAGTGGCACTGATGTAAAATAGTTATCTGCAAAAACCCTGTGATTTTTTTTTTCCTGCTCAAAGAGTTGCAGTCATTTTTACGACAATATTTACACTAACACCAACATCAGATTTATATTTGTTTGGATTTTCTGCCCCTTGACAAATGTCAAAATCATAAAGGAAACCATATTGCCCAGCACATCCCCATATTCTGAACCCCCATTTACCGTAAGTAATGTTGTATGTGCGGAAGTTAATACTATTTTCCTTAAAATAACACATCTCACTGCTTTTGTAGAATACACAAAGGTTAGTGACACTTCATTTAACCTACATTCTTTAAATTAATCTTTAAAGAGTTCCTGTTCGCTACAAAGTGACCTAACGTTTAGCTACCCGCTGTGTGTAAATACTAAAATTAGCCGTGTTTGCTAGTAAGCGAGCTAACGTTATGCTACCCGCTGTGTCTAAATGCTGAAATCAGGGTTTGTACAAGGTGCTTGTGTAACTGGTTCACAAAACCAATTATATGTATTTATTTATTTTATTCTGCTGCTGCGTGTCTCTGTTATGAACTTCCCAAAACCTTGGTGTTTACCTTAAAAATACATTGGAACATTCTGTGTGGGTTTTACATCACTATTGTTGATGGGAACTACAATGCAGGGTGTTCAGTTCAGGTGGGACACTTATCAGTGATGCACACTCCCAGATAGCGAGCTCATTTGGGCCGATTCCGGTAGTTATGCGCCCCTGTCGGCGAAAAGGTGAATTGCCCAGAGCCCTGCCGACTGCTCACAGCACTTCTGGCGGACAGACGGGTTTTGTTATGTTCCAATCTCGGCTGAAAGCAGGTGGACTTGCGGCAGGTCCACACTCGGTGTAGCGGTGTGTCTCTAATTTCGGACCGAGTTCGTGACGTCACAGTCGGGCCACAGCTAGAATTAAGGATCTCAACCACCTCGTGAAAAAGAAAAAAAGGTTTTGGCGGTTAAATCAGTTCGGATCCTCGAGGCTGCAGTTATTCTTCATTTTCAAGAGGAATAATTTCAGCTGAAGAAGGAAAGTCATTTAATTGAGTAATTAGCGTTTGTGCAGTTCTTAGCCTGATTCTTGCAACATGTTAATGTTTGTCTCATTGAGTGATCCTGAAGTGATTGAATAATGTTTAAATGCAGCTAATTTTACAGACAGATATAAAGAGGGCAGGAGGAAAGCCAGAGAGTGCAGGACCTGGTCAGACCTCCAGTCAGACGCGGAAGTGTCTGGACAAAGACCACCAAGGTGTAGAACATACAGATATTTGTTCAGCACATCACTATTACTATTCATTGATGCTTTGAGGTCGTATTTAAAGTCGTATTTTTCATGAAACATTGTAGAATTTGGCAATGTAGTCAATATTTTAGATGTGTACATTTAGTTTTGATCAGTTTTACTTTTTTATTAGGAAGCGTGTTTACAGAAAACATCAGAACCAGTTAGGGCCAACCGTGATTTCCACTCAGCCATCTTACTGGAATTTGTATCGGTTAGGAAGAAGACTAAGGATGGAGTTGTTTAGATTTGTAGTGTGTATTATTTTTATATATTGTTAACTTCTTTATCATCGCCATGCTGAGGGAGGTGTTGAGTAAATTAGAGATGGTGCTTGATCAACAAACCACTGAGATTGCTTCAACTGCAGGAGGTCCAGGTTCAGCCTTTGGATATTGAGGTGTGGCTTCTGCTTGGTTGGAATGAAAACCTGCACCTACACTGGCCCTTTCCGGATAAGACTGGACACCTCAGCATTTATTTATATGCTTAATTATTTATGAATTGATAATATTTAAGTTGAATGTTTTGTTCTACATTTAGTTTTCATTTATTTATTCAGCTTGATGGTATTATCGGAGTATATGTTTATGAAAAAAATGACAACGCTGATGGTATAAATGGTTATAAATCTGATTGTTGCTTGATGTTACTTGAGGCACAACTGTGTCTTATGAGTACATTTTGAGATGATGGGTCGAATAGAAATTCCATAACAAATACCATTATAATTGCATTATTTTAATTGCTTCTCTCAAAACTAATACAATTTCCATTAAAAACATTTGACTTTGAAGAGGGGAATGAAAGTCAGTCCTATAAGGGTTTCAAAGTGAACAGATTCGCTTACTGTACATAAAGGAATGACTCGAGAAACGTACATCACTGACCAAAGGAGTGATGTACATTAGAAATAAAAGGGTTGAGGCTTATATTGGGGATATTTACCGCTCGCGCCCCAGTACACCTCACAGAGTATTATAGTAGATATAGTAGAGTTAGATACATTGTTCATGTTCTGTTCTTTGATACATTTTGTTAGTTTCAACTATAGATTAGTTCATTTAGTCCCTTTGCCTGTCTTGACTACGTTTTTTGGATGACGGTGTGGATTTGTCTGCCTGTCTTTAAATAAATGTCTTTACCTGTTTCTGTACTCTACTCCCTTACGTCTCGCGACGGGACAGAATTCTCCGGAACAGAGACAAAACAGTGAACATCCGAAGAGCACGTAGCTCGTGGCACGCGCTACACGTCATCTCTACCGAGCTCGTGACATATCTCGCGCCTCCTGGTTCTAGACTATTTGTTATCTTCATCAAACACGCCACTGTTCGGTCAAATTTATTCGGCATTTTCACTTATTTTACTATTTTCGGCCGAATAATTTCAGTTGCCGAACATTCTCAGCATCCCTAATAAACAAACAAACAAACAAACAAACAAACAAACAAAAAAACGCACAAAAAGGCACGTGGACCAACAGTACTGGGGTGAAGAGAAGATTAAAATGGACGAATCCAGGACAATTTCAGCTGATTTAAAGAGAATGATGGTGACAATAACATTTATTTGGACGTTTTGTTTCATATGCAAAAGGACCTCAGTGTTCTCCATAAAGAGTTTGGGATATCTGAAAAAAAACACCACCACCACTACACAGAAAAAAGCCATGAGTGTTCTAACACGAGCAAGAGACATAGAGAAGAAGCTGAGAATGACGTCTCCAAAGCCCTACTGCACTTCCTCCATCAAGCCAGATAAATATCATTCATTATCAAAAGTTCCTGTTTTAATAAACATTCAAAAACAAATCTAGAGAAAAAAAGAGAACTCTTTTACGCTCTGGTATGATGCTATTTAAAAAAATAAAACCCATTTCCTAATAGAAAAAGACTTTATTTTAAATTCCATATTTTCCAGACTACATTGTGGTGTTTTTCACCTTGTAGTTGCTACAGTACGCATATCATAATTCTTACTTACGCTGATTCTTAGTGTGATTATTTTTCTAAACCAATAGAGAAACTGAAATCACACATTTTAATAATCACGCGTAAATAATAACAAAAACAATAACAGCTGTCCTGGTGGATAGAAATCACCAACGTTTAGCCAGAAGGAAACCTCCGTGCTCAACATGTTAGTGTTTATCTCCATGCAGATTTGAGCAGGATATGACTCATAGTCTGGAAAATACGGTAAACAGATTAGACCCTTAAAATACCTTTATTTCAAATCTATGACTTGTGGTTATTATAATTGTGCAAACTGCACTTTTCTCTTTATTCCATCTGCTTTCTGGCTGCCATGTTGATTTGTTTCCACTGGGAGGCACTGTGTTTTATTCTTATTGTCTTTTCACCTCTCATTTCTCCACTCATTTGTCTAAAATCAGACATGTCAACAACAACAACAAAGAAAAAACGGTTAAGACTAAATCCCACTTTTGAGCATGTTTCACTAAAAGATTAATCAGCGTGAGAGTTCGTGGTTAGTGCATGTGGACGTGAAGCTCAGCTCTCTGATCTTCAACTTTATCAAACGCCGTTTAAGCTCATTTTGTTTCACCCTTTTATTATTATTATTATTATTATTATTATTATTATTATTATTATTATTATTATTATTACATTTCATTTCTCCTTTAAAAACCAGGTGATTCCCAGTGAAATAAAGAAAAAACACATGTTTGCAAGGGAGACCTGGCCAAGTTGTTCAAATGGATATTAAAGTACTTTTATATTTAACAGAAGTTGAGTAGTAAGGTTGCAGGTATATTTTAATTTAATATTGTAATAAAGAAAAAAAATATTTTTTAATGACCCCATTAGACGGTGCAGTATGTCACAGACTGGTTTATGAAAATGGGAAAATTGCCACACAATTTTTAATTGTTTTCTTGTTTTGAGAAAAAAGAATAAATAAAAAAAACACTGTTATTTATTCTTTGCATGTTGTTATTATTTAGATTTTTTTCTTCTACACTGATTGACACCTTGTTGTTAGAACAAGAAGATATGACCACATCACCCCGATCTTATCCACACTGCATTGGCTCCCAGTAAAATTTCACATTGATTATAAAATACTAATACTGACCTATAAAGCACTAAACAGTCTCGCAACACAGTACCTAAGTGAACTTTTGGTCTTTTCTGATCCGCCACGCCTGCTTAGATCAAAAGATGCAGGCTATTTGTTGGTACCTGGAATAGTGAAGGCTACAGCAGGGGGAAGATCTTTCTCTTATAGAGCCCCACAGTTATGGAACAGCTTTCCAATAAGTGTTCGGGGCTCCGTCTCAGTGTTTACGTCGAGGTTGAAAACATATTTGTTTACTCAAGCTTACCATGAGTAGACTTTCTTTTACGCAAAGTACACAGTCTTATCCAACATAGGATAGTAAGCATACCTAATTATCTCTCCCTCTCTTTCCTCCCTCTCCCACATGATATTATGGAGATGCCAGTGATCCTGAATTTTCTGCTCTCCAGACCTGTCTGATCCATTCAGATTCCAAAGGAGATACTGTAGGTCTCCTTTGAGAGTGTGGAGAAGAGGACAAGAGGGTTGCCTCAATGAGTTTTCTAGTCTCAGGTAGGAAACCTCTGACAGTTGTTTGTCTTTATGAACCCAATCGCAATTAGGAGTATTTAACCTTCTTACAGAAGGTGGACCAAGTGACTCCAGACTTTACTGACTCCATAATCTTTCTGGGGGACTTCAGTGCTCATAATGGGAATTGATGGTTATTCTTGGGCAGAATGAACTCCCATATCTGAAGCCAAGTGGTAAAACATTATTAAACATTTGGTAAAAAGTTATTAGACTTCTGTGCAAGCCACAGACTGTCAATATCACTTTGTTCAAACACAAGGTTGCTTATAATTGTAGTTGGATCTGGAGAACTTTGTCCCAACAGTCAATGATAAACCGTTTGATTGCATCATCAGACTTATGTTTTTGACCCATGGGTAAAGTGAGGTGCAGAAGTGATGGTGAGTTACTGTGCAGAACAGATTAATGTGCTAAAACCAGGAGAGCTTCACGTGTTGCTTGCAGAAATCTTCATTGAGATTAATTTAATGAGCATTAGCTGCCTTGGTTTATGCAGACACTTAATTCACTCATGCAGGATTGCTAGTTACATTTTCAGTACAATGAGCAAGCTTAAAGGTCAAAATAACAATAGGTAGTTAAATAGTAAAAATCCCCAGAGATCAGCAGCTTCTGAAATACTCCAACCAGCCCATCTGGTACCAACAACCATGCTATGGTTAAAGTCACAGAGATCACACTTTCTTGAACATTAACTGAAACTCTTGACCTGCATCTGCATGATTTTATACATTGTTGTCACATGATTTTACCTGACAGTGGTAAATACAGTGTTGTGTAAATGTGAAATGTATCATTTTTGCAGGTATATTGATTTCACTGATGTCAGGAAAATATTTTAGAGCTTTGAGTAATGATTGACACCTAATACATGAAGATTCGAAAACTATTTGAAGATTTGACAAAAAAAAAGTCAGAATGTTACAAAAACAAAACAAAGCAGTGTTTACAGGAAAGAGAACAGAGCAGCAATAGCATGTTGAGGAAATAGTCACGGCTTCAGCCATGGTGATTTTAGAGTCTTCCAACCAGATGATGTAATAGAGTGGTGGGGTGGTGGAAGACATGGGCTGGAGTGTAGATCAGAGCAACTAGAACCTTAACCAGAACCCGAGTTCTGCCATGATGTCTGGATTCTGTAGGGATCCAGTGGAACAGTGGAATTGTGTAATAATAAAAATAAAGAATTGATCTTCAGTAAGTGTTTATTCCTGATAGTAGTGCTGCAACACCACTCTGTAAAGTCCTATGATGATGAAGAATCACACCAAGCAAGCATAGGTTCTTTAGATCTTAGACACACTGTCTGCACTTACACTTTGTGGAAATGTGTTACATTTAATTCAGATTATTTCTCAGTGTGAGAAAAATGTTCAGGAAATGCCGCTGTGAGTCGAGCACATTTCATTAAAAATATTTTCTCTGGAATCTGCATCAGATGAAAATTCTTCATAACTTGAAATTAAATAAAAACAAGTTTAATATTTAAGCTGTCAGGTTGAACATGAACATTAAACATCAAAGTAAAGTTTAAGTGCAAAGTTTAAAACAATACCCAGTAACTCACTGAATATGAACCTGTTTATAATCAATAGCTCTTTATAAAAACAGGACCAGGTTACTTACACTTTTTCTTCACTAAACAAAACACATCAAACAATGTAAATGAGTCTAAATATTTATATATTTTATTTCTGTACATGTTTATCTGAAATACTTGTAAATCACCTCAAGTTCTGTAGTTTAAGACTGAAGAGCTGCTTCTTTTCTGAGTTTCTGAGATTATTCTCAGACAGATCCAGTTCTCTCAGGTGTGAGGGGTTTGATCTCAGAGCTGAAGTCAGAGCAGCACAGCTTTCACCTGAGATATCACAATAACGCAACCTACAGAGAGACAATGACACACTCTTCACTCTCTCAGGTTATATCATTACATGGATTACTGCACTTTTATATCTGGAATATACTGTGGAGTATTCCTGGGGTAGGCTCCAGTTTCCCCGTGACCCTGAAGAAAGAGTAAGCGGTAGAAGATGGATGGTTGGATGGAGGTCAGGAAAAAACATCAGTGTGGACTTAAATGAAATGATTTTCCTCCTCAGGATATTTGATGCTGAACCTAAAACCTCTGCTTCAGTCTCACTATTAGAGAATGTGTCTTACTGAGGAGCAGGTCATGTGACTCTCAGAGAGATGATCTTACCTCAGTGTCTCCAGTTTACAGTGAGGATTCTCCAGTACAGCAGAGAGACACTTCACTCCTGAGTCTTTGAGTTTATTCCCAGACAGATCCAGTTCTCTCAGGTGTGAGGGGTTTGATCTCAGAGCTGAAGTCAGAGCAGCACAGCCTTCATCTGAGATATAACAATAACACAACCTGCAGAGAGACAATGACACACTCTTCACTCTCTCAGTTTATATCATTACATGGATTACTGCACTTTTATATCTGGAATATACTGTGGAGTTTAAATTGATTATTTTTATTAAGTTTACAGCATTTATCAGACTCCCTTATCCAGAGTGACTTATAGAAGTGTGTGTGGGCGTCACTACATGCAAATGAGCTGTGTCGGGAACGCGCTTCACACATTACAGGAGATCAACATAAGTACACGAGTACGAAGAAAATCAGCCTTTCTGTCAGAAATCTTTAGTTCAGTTTAACTTATGCAAACATTTACACACACCTTTACTAAAATATTGATAAATGAGGCCCTGTGTGTGTGTGTGTGTGTGTGTGTGTGTGTGTGTTTGTGTGTAATTAAATTTAATTGAATCAAATTTACAAGAACAATCAGGGCTGAGTTTCCTAAAAGCATTGCAAAGTTAAGATCATTGTAACTGGGAGAGAGAGTGTTCAAAGTGATGCTCGCTCTACCATTAAACGATGATGTTTGTGCTGTGATGCTTTTGGGAAACTCGGCCCTGATCTGCTTATACTACTACAAACAGTGAATACATAAATACTGTGATCAGATCAGGAAAAAACATCAATGTGGACTGAAATGAAATGATTTTCCTCCTCAGGATATTTGATGCTAAAACCTCTGCTTCAGTCTCACTATTAGAGAATATGTCTTACTGAGGAACAGGTACAGGGGTGTAACCTGGCAGGGCATTGTGGCTGTAACCCCAAAGATTTTTTCTTTAGCCCTGAATAATTCTCCACTTGGACCGGTTTGTCACCACGTAACTGAACGTCAGTAAAAGAAGACGCCTGCAATTTTATATCTTCAGTGAGTGGAGGTGAGACCAATCAGACAGGGTTTACATGAAAATATGGAAATACTCATGCTTTATTGGCTGACAGTCTCTCAATTCTGAAAAGTTTAATATTTTATCTGTCTGGTAATCCTACAAACAGTGACAACACCCGACGAAAGTTTTATGATGAATCCAACTTTTTCTGACAATATCAAACATCACCTCAGCGTCCATAAAACTAAATTTGGCTACTAGCTGAGCTGGAAAAATGCATGGAGAAGAATCTCAGCTCAGCCCCGGATTATTAACAGTCCAACTAACGGCACTGAGCTAGTCATGTGACTCTCAGAGAGATGATCTTACCTCAGTGTCTCCAGTTTACAGTGAGGATTCTCCAGTCCAGCAGAGAGACGCTTCACTCCTGAGTCTCTGAGATAATTCCAAGATAGATCCAGTTCTCTCAGGTGTGAGGGGTTTGATCTCAGAGCTGAAGTCAGAGCAGCACAGCCTCCATCTGAGACACCACAATTACACAACCTGCAGAGAGACAATGACACACTCTTCACTCTCTCAGTTCAGGACACACAGATCAGTTCAGCAGGAACTTTTTCATCAACATGTCACTGCAGTCTTTAATCACTATGAAATACAGAATTATTAATTATATGAGAGCAATAACTAAAAAACAAATTCTATTTATTGTGTAAGTGTGTGTGTGTGTGTGTGTGTGTGTGTGTGTGTGTGTGTGTGTGTGTGTGTGTGTGAAGCGTGTTCCAGCTCCATGAGAATGATTAAACTTGACTGTAAAAACTCAGCAGTGAAACATGTCTGTCACATTAAAGGACATGTCCAAATATATAAACATTTATTTAAATATACACAAAACATAATACAGCATGCTTCAATATAAATTCAGTTACTCATAAATGCCTAATAAATAACATCAATTAAGAATCACTTGAGAATTTCAAATTGCACAGACGGAGAGTCTCTGTCACAAAAGTAAACTTGTAGCGGTTGGTCATAAACCTAAAACTCCTGAGCCGCATACCCGAAGGAATTATCTCAAAATATATGTACAGGGGCTGCGTATCATCACCCATAATACTCCAGGCCTTCCTTATAACTTGCTAGCTAACTATTTATGTTTGTTAATAACTGAGATGAAACCCTCGATATAAGTTGTATGTAAACAATTCCTTATGTGAATTGGTGGGACAGGGGAGGCTACCTGCATTTATTCGGTGGTGTGTGCCTTACAGCCTGCTCAGTGTGCCAACACAACCACCTCCTTATGGTGTAGGTAGTGTGTGATGATTTTGGTGTGATTGTAGTGGGTTTGGATGACCTCCTGAGCTGTAGGTGGCCTGCCTTATCCCTGCCAAGCCTGGGCCTGGAGAAGTTCGTAGTTTTAAAATACTTACTGTGCTTCATGGGAAACCTATTTTATATTTTCATGTTAAGTTTTAAATGATGGTCAAGTGTCATAATAAAATATAGATTCATATTCGTACTCATGTCTCACTTATTTCCCTGGTTCTCCCCCAGGGTGGTAGTTGGATTTACTGAATATTCGATAAACGTCTCCCTCCACTTGGGAATGCCACATTTTTGGCATAATGGTGGGATAAACGCCTCCGTCCACTGGAATATTGCCACACTTATAACTTGCTAACTAATTATTTATGTGTCTTAATAATAATTCTCTGCTTCAGTCTCATTATTAGAGACTGTCCACACACCACGGTGTGGACTTTGGTATCGAGTGTTGTGTACTTTTGGTGGTATCGGTACAGACTACTAGATTTTTGGTATCGTGACATCCCTAGTTAAAGGAGTAAATGTTATCTGTCTTTAGAACCATTATTTTTAATGCTGTGAATAAAACTGTTCATCAGAAATGTTCTCTTCAGTTCCAGTTCTGAGACAATCAAAGATCAGTAACATCAACTATATGTAGAAAACACAACTAATATTGTGATCAGATAATTAGGAATCAGATTAATCAGTGTGCACTGAAACTATTAGAGAATGTGTCTTACTGAGGAGCAGGTCATGTGACTCTCAGAGAGATGATCTTACCTCAGTGTCTCCAGATTACAGTGAGGATTCTCCAGTACAGCAGAGAGACACTTCACTCCTGAGTCTCTTAGATCATTCTCAGATAGATCCAGTTCTCTCAGATTGGAGGATTCAGATCTGAGCACTGAGGCTAAAGCTGCACAACTTTCCTCATTTAGGCCACAATCATTAAACCTGAAGGAAAGAACAAAATACATGATCTTCAAAAAACAGCTAAAGACCCACCTTTTCCGTGAACACCTAACCAACTCCTAAAAAAAAAAAAAAAAACACAGACAATGCACTTACACCTCTACTCTGTACACTTTGCTTCCTCTGGTATTCAATTAATGGATCTTGTATAGTAGCACTACTTGGATTGTTCCCTGCTTTATATATCGCTTTGCTTATTTGTAAGTCGCTTTGGATAAAAGCGTCTGCTAAGTGAATAAATGTAAATGTAATGATGCAATAACAGTGTACATTATCAAACAAGTTCTCAAACACTTTTTATATGAAATGTACAAACATGCTATACATGTGCTGCACCATGCTTCTCTTTTCCTTAAAGTTTCAGGCATGGCGAAACTGTGCGGAAACTGTGGGGAACCCCCACAAACTTCCGGGAATCCCGACATGCCCCCAAAAGCATCGCTACGCCAGCCCTGCCCCACAGGACCTCCCATACTCAGCCTCACACACTCACACCACCTCCCCTCCCCACTGTGTGACTCAGCAAATAAATCTGTAATTCCTTTACTACAACCAGCGACGTGTGTCTCTGCTCTGCCTTTTCCCCGGGCTAGCTATATTTCCCCACCACACAGCTCATTCACAGGGACTTATTTCATGGAGTTATATTAACATTAACAGAGGAAAAACAACTGGTGCAGCTCCAGCATAAGTGATAACAGGAATTTGTTTGATAGACAAATTACTTTGGTGGAAGAGGATTAATACACTTTGCTGTTTTAGGAAAATAATAAATTACAGATTATTACAGTAACTCTGCTTCATGTTGGTCTGCATCACAAATCACTTTTACACTATTTTCCAATAATATGTTTTATTCTATATTAAATATACACTATATGGCCAAAGGTATGTAGACCCCTGATCATCACACACATATGTGTTTCTTCACCCAAACTGTTCCCACAAAGTCAGAAGCACACAATTTGTATTAAATGTTGCTTATACACTATAGCATTACAATTTCACTTCACTGGAACTAAGAGGCCCAATCCTGTTCCAGCATGCTCAAAGTAAGCTCCATAAAGTGAAACAAGAAGCACATATGGCAGTGATGGTCAGGGGTGTACATACTTTTGGCCATACAGTGTACAACTCTTATGTTATCTTATGAGATGTGACAATGTTCTTGCATGTATGCTGTAAGAATATTGCAACAGTAACAATTATATTCAGCATTACTTACTGAGCTTTTCTGGATGCTGAAACCACAGGCAGGAGCTTCAGAAGAACCTCGTCTGATGTACAGTGTTTGTTGGTATATTTATTAAGGACAAACACATCCTGTTCCTGCATTGATGTCAGTAACACAAGCACCACAGCTGACCACTGAGCAGGAGAAAGTTTGCTTTGTTGTAAATTTCCAGATTGCAGGAAGTGTTGGACTTCCTCAACTAGAGAATGATCATCCAGTTCATTCAGACAGTGGAACAGATTGATGGATTTCTCTGTTGAGGGATTCTCTCTGATCTTCTTCTTGATGTATTGAACTGTTTCCTGGTTACTGTGGGAGCTACGTCTTGTCTGTGTCACTATGGTTTGTAAGAGGATCTGATTGGACTTCAGTGAGAGACCCAGAAGAAAGCGAAGGAAAAGATCTAGATGTCCATTTTCACTCTGTAAAGCCTGATCTACAGCACTCTTGTGGACATCTGAGAGTGTATCTTTCATTCTCAATTTCAGCAAGGCTGACTTTTTAAAAACATTTCTCTTTTTATTCATGAATGTCAGGTGCACATATAGAGCTGCGAGGTGTTCCTGAATGCTCAGATGAACAAAGCAGTACACTTTACTCTGGTGAAGCCCAAACTCCTCTCTGAAGATCTGTGTACACACACCTGAATACACTGATGCTTCAGTCACATCAATGCCACACTCCATCAGGTCTTCCTCATAGAAGATCAGGTTGCCTTTCATCAGCTGCTGAAAAGCCAGTTTACCCAGTTTCAGAACCATTTCTGTATCTGTCTCTCTGCTCTTTGTGTACTTTTTCTTTATGACGTTTGTCTGAATGATGAGGAAGTGTGTGTACATTTGAGTCAGAGTCTTGGGGATCTCTCCACTCTCTGCTTCACCCAACATTCTCTCTAGAACAGTGGCTGAAATCCAGCAGAAGACTGGGATGTGGCACATGATGTAGAGGCTTCCTAATGACTTCAGGTGTGTGATGATTCTGTTGCTCAGGCTCTGATCACTGATCCTCTTCCTGAAATATTCCTCCTTCTGTGGGTCATTGAACCCTCGTACCTCTGTGACTCGATGGACACACTCAGAGGGGATTTGATCAGCTGCTGCTGGTCGGGAGGTGATCCAGATGAGAGCAGAGGGAAGCAGATTCCCTTTGATCAGGTTTATCAGAAGCACATGCACTGATGCTGATTTAGTTACATCACACAACCTCACTGTGTTCTGGAAATCCAGAGGGAAACGACACTCATCCAAACCATCAAAAATGAACAGAACTTTGTCCAAGCTGGAAATGTTTGTTTCTTTTATCTCCTTAAAAAAGAAATGAAGAAGCTCCATCAGACTCCGGTTTCGATCCTTCATTAAATTGAGCTCTCTGAAAGGAAGTGGGAATATGAGATGAACATCCTGATTTGTTTTCCCTTCAGCCCAGTCTAGAATAAATTTCTGCACAGAGACTGTTTTTCCAATGCCAGCGACTCCCTTTGTCAGAACGCTCCTGATGGGTTTGTCTTCTTCAGATAAGGGCTTAAAGATGTCATTGCATTTGATTGGTGTTTCCTCTGTTGCTGCTCCTGCGGATGCTGCCTCGATCTGTCTCACCTCATGTTCATTATTGACTTTTCCACTGTCTCCTTCTGTGATGTAGAGCTCTGTGTAGATCTCATGCAGAAGTGTTGGGTTTCCCTGGTTTGTTATCACCTCATTTACATGCTGAAACTTCTTTATCAGATTTAATTTGCATCTCTCCTGAAGATGAGGTTCAGTGCTTACAGACTTACACCTGTAAAATGGTAATAGACATGTGGTGAGATATCAAGCACAATCTCTGTCTTTTTTCTTGAGTCAAATGTATATGTGCTTGTTAGCCTCATTATCTGTAGAAATACTCAGCACAAAGTGACTGGAGAGGTGTTTATAATACCAGCATAATGATTAAAATACTATTGTCATGCTGAGTTTGATCTTACCCTGTATCTGTGATTATGATCTGTTGTGTTTTCTCTCTTGCTCCCTGCAGAACACTGAATACAAAAGTTTTAAATATCATGCACTTGTCCATTTTATTACACCATTATCCACATTACTTAAAATTATGGTTTGAACTTTAGTCTCTAATTTAATAAAACAATGATCAATGTTTCAGAGAATGCAAATGTAACTAAACCTGATGGATACAAATGACAAAATTACACAGATACAGGTCGAGAGCTTCAGTTAATTTACACATCGGACATTAGAATGGGGAAAAATGTGATCTCTGACCATGGCATGGTTGTTAGTGTCAGATGGAGTGGACAATTAAAGACCAGGTGACATTTTCCCCAATCTTCAACTGTCCAGTTTGGGGGAGTTTGTGTTCATTATAGCCTCAGATTCCTGTTCTTGACTGACAGGAGTGGAACCTGATGTGGTCTGCTGCTGGTGAAGCCTCAAGCTACAATGTGTTGTTCTTTCTGAGATGCTTTTCTGTTCATCACTTTTGTAAAGAGTGGTTATTTGAGTAACCATAGCCTTTCTGTCAGCTCAAATCAGTCTGTCCTTTCTCCTCTGATCTCTCAACAAGAAGTTTCTGACCACAGAAGCTCCCTCACTGGATGTTTTTTGTTTTTATTTGCACCATTCTGTGTAAACTCTAGAGACCGTTGTGGATGAAAAGCCCAGAATATCAGCAGTCAAACCAGCTCCTAAGGCACCACCAATCATGCCACGGTCAAAGTGACTGAGTTTATATGTTCCCCATTCTGATGTTTGATGTAAAGATGAACTAAACATCTTGACTTGTATCTGTATCATTTTATGCACTGTGCTGCTGTCACATGATCGACTAATTGAATGAATGTGAAGGTGTACAGGTGTTCCTAATAAAGTAAACAGTACGTGTATCTTTATAATATTCTAAAAGAAAACTTTCACACTACAGAATATATATCAGTATATATCAGTATAATGGATATTTAGCTTTTTTAATTAAAATGGTTAACAATATTAGTTAATTTGAGTTACATGTAAATGTTTGTTACCGTTCTGGTGTGGATTCTCTCTTCTCTTTAAAATGTACTGAGAAATCCATAGAATCATCACTCTTCATGGACACACAGCTGGGTTCTGGTGAGTCTGATCTCTTTATTTCTGTTGTACTGCTCACACACACACACACACACACACACACACACACACACACACACACACACACAAACACAACACAACAGCAACATTTATTCAGTGTGAAATAGTATTTTATTAAACTTTACTAACTTTACTCAATTCCTTTATTTTCCATTTTTTTAAAAAAAAAACAAAAAAAAAACACAAAAAACCACCAATAAAAAAAAAAAAATTTAATTTTCCTGAGAGATTTCATAACTAAAAAAAAAAAAAAAAAAAAAAAAAAAAAAATTATAATATAAACCTTTGTAATAATTTATAATCTTTGTTATAAATAACATAAAAAGTAAAAAATAATGTCGGGCACGCAAAAGAATATAAATCGACAAAATACAAGGCACGTTGCAGGGGGCCAAGCGAGTGCTAAAAAGTGCTACTTTGTAAAAAGCAACGTCGTCAATGGAAGAGAAACTTTCGACTATCGTGGCGAGAATCAGCGACGTGGAAGGGAGACTCGGGTTTCTGGAGGATGCAGAAAGGCTCATCCGCCAGCCACTGGATCCGAACTTGAAGCTCTTCGGGATAGGATCGACGACATGGAAGACCGGAGCAGGCGTAATAATCTGCGCTTTGTTGGCTTTCCTGAAGGCTGTGAAGGCGGGGACACAATCGCATTCCTGGAGAAATTGTTGCCTGACATGTTGGATATTACTACACCGTCACCGCTGGTTTATTGAGCGCGCGCACAGACTCGGCCCCCGGACCTCGGCTGCCCGGAGCGATGTTAATGGTCGGACTTTGATTGCAAAGTTTATGCGGTCGGGGGACAGAGACCGCATCCTACGCGCATCCCAGGAGAAAGGCGAAATTCGGTGGGAAGGGAAACGAGTCGTGATTTTCCCGGACTTCTCCAGGGGAACCATAACCAAGCGTGATGCTTTCAGGGAGTGCAAAAAGATGCTTCATCAACACGGGGTGAAGTTTGCTCTACAGTACCCAGCCACGCTCAAAATCGACACGAAAGAGGGACCGCGCCGCTTCATGAACCCGAGGACAGCCATGGACTTCATCAGGAACGAGCTGCACTCGCCACCCGAAGAAGCTGACTGACCGCTCATCTCTACGGATGTGGCTTTCTTTTCCTTTACAGCGTGAGGGACGGACAACTTTTGTTACAGGGGTATGATCGAACTGTGTCTTCTTTTTCTACACCACTCAGCTCACCGGCCGATTATGTTCATAAAGTTATGTTCTTATAGAGTTCACCCAAGGTATATCACAGTCCTGGTACCATTGACCCATTTGTCCACATTTTACCACTATGTCCACGGTTGATAGTAATTTGCCCCAGCCACATGGAATGTGAACGGTCTGGGGAACCCCAAAAGAGGAATAAGATACTTCATAATCTGGAAATCGGTCAGATATGATATTGTGTTTCTACAAGAGTGCCACTTGCCTTTAAAAGATGCGAATAAATTGCGTAAAGGATGGGTGGGGAAGTTTTTTTGCAGTGCCGGCACAAGTCAAAGTAGAGGTGTCATTATTTTAGTAAATAAACATTTACAATTTAAATGCTTAAAGGAAATTAAGGACATAGAGGGGAGGATGCTTATTATCCTAGCTGATATACAGGGGAGAACATTGATATTAGCAAACACTTATGCCCCTAACAATGATGTTCCTGGATTCTTTGCCAATTTGGAATGTAAATTGATTGATATGGGCAGCTACCCAATCATATGGGGAGGGGACATGAACATGGTAATGGACGCAGTCCTTGACCGGAGTAGTAGCCCCAGCAAAGCTAGACCACCTAAGTCGCTAAGTGTTGTTAAAAAATTGTGCTCTGCTCTTGGTGTCGTGGATGTATGGCTGTTTAACCCTACTGGGAGGGATTATACATTTCTCTCGGCAGTGCATGGCGTGTTTACCAGGATCCACTATTTCTTTATTTCTAAAGAAATGCTCACATTTACAGTGTCGTGCATTATTGGGAACATATTAGTATCCGACCATGCCATGGTGTCGCTCAATTTGGTTCTTGCTGACAAAGTAAAAAAATCAACTACATGGAGATTTAACTCATCTCTCCTGCAAGATGATGCCTTCAAAGCAATGTTGAAAACTCAAATTGATCTTTTTATTGATATAAATGTTCCCTCTTCCCCGTCAGCTGGTACAACATGGGAAGCCTTCAAAGCTTTGCGGGTCATAAGGGGCCGGTAATTCAGTTTGCATGCCACAGGAAGAGACAGAATATGAGAGCAATGGCAGTCCTGGAGAAAAAAGTGGAAGAGGCTGAACAACAATTGAAGCAGAACTTCACCCCACAGAAATTGGGAGAGCTCACAAAACTGAAATATAAGTATAATCATATACTTTCACAAAAGGTGGAATTTGGACTCTTTAGAGTCAGGCAAAAATACTTTGAATCTGGGGATAAGGCAGGGAAGCTACTAGCCCGCTATATTAAGCAACAAGAGTCCATGGCCACAATAACTGCTGTTCAATCAGAGGGAGGAGCTCTCTTGACAAAGTCAGCTGATATAAATGAAGCATTTAAAAAAAATTCTACATGAAATTGTATATATCAACAGCACCCGATACACAAGACGAAACTATTAAATTCTTGGAGGGGCTGGATCTCCCCACACTAAATCCTGATCAGCGTGATGGACTGGATGCCCCAATTACACCTGACGAAATAATGGAGGTCATTAGGACTTTAAAAGCAGGCAAAGTCCCAGGTCCTGATGGTTTCACTGCTGAGTTTTTCAAATGTTTTTTCAGAGGAGGTCACCCCACTTCTGCTGCAAATGTATAATGAAGCCTTTAGCCTGGGAACACTGCCCCCTACCTTGTGTCAGGCCCTGATAACCCTTATATTAAAAAAAGGCAAGGACCCTACTGATTGTAAAAACTATCGTCCAATCTCTCTGATATCACTTAATATCAAAATACTCTCTAATATACGCGCAAATCGCCTTAACAGAGTAATTTCCACACTTGTACACCCTGACCAAGTAGGATTTATTTGCAATAGATTTGCTTCTGACAATATTCGCGATTGATAAATGTAATGTGGACAGTCAGGAACAATAACTCACCAATAGCAGCTGTTTCCCGTGACGCAGAAAAAGCTTTTGATTGTGTAGAATGGCACTATCTTTTTCAGATGTTGGAGATTGTGGGGGCTCGGACAGACATTTATGAAGTGGGTGAAACTATTATACAATGCACCTCAGGCAGCTGTTCAAACTAATGGAGTGGCCTCCTCTTATTTCAGACTCGGCCAGGGGACCCAGCAAGGTTCACCGCTTTCTCCCCTATTATTTTGCCTAGCAACCAACCCCTGGCTGCAGCAATCCGTAGCGGACACTGATATCCCGGGTATTACGATTGGAGGCTATACACATAAACTTTGCTTTATGCTGATGATACTCTAGTCTTTATTACAAACCCAGACAGATCTGTTCCCGCTCTACTCCGAATTATAAAGTTCTTCTCGAGCTTTTCTGGCTATCGGGTGAATTGGACAAAGTCGGAGGCCCTCCCCCTGACCTCATATTGCCCTAAATCGCTATTCCAAGCCGGCTCTTTCCAGTGGCCTCTTGAGGGAATTAAATACTTAGGAATACTTATTCCCAGACAACTTAGTGATATAGTGAAAAGTAATCTGGAACCGCTCCTAGAAAAAATCAACACAGATATGCAGAGGTGGTCTCCGCTTTATCTCTCTCTGTGGGGCAAGGTCAATGTTATCAAGATGAACTGTGCTCCCAAAATAAATTATATTCTTCAGTCCCTTCCCTTGGATATCCCTACCAAATACTTTAAACAATTTGATGTACTTTGTAAAAAGTTTTTTTGGAATGGCAAAAAACCTAGAATGCATCTGAGAAAACTAAAAAAAACGATAGAAAAAGGTGGTTTGGGTCTTCCAAATATGCTGTTTTATTATTATGCCTTTAGCTTGAGACACCTGGCACACTGGGCGCTTCCCCCTGAAAGAACTCCTCCATGGTACTCAATGGAACTGTCAATTTGCACATCGTTTCCCCCATTGTTGTTCTTGTCTGCCAGAATGCCACCAAATGCTCGATCTCATCCCATCATATCACATTTACAGGAGGAAAATAGCCTGTATTTCTAAAATAAACCCATATTTAACTATGTCTTTGGGGATTTGGGACAATCCTAAACTCCTAATTGGCAAATCCTCAGTAATTTGGAAAGAGTGGGTGAATAAAGGGATCCTTACTCTGAGTCATTTATATGAAGGAGGCATACTTAAGTCTTTTGGCAACCTGGTTGAGCAGTTCGGTCTGTCCAGTAATCAATTTTGGAGGTACCTTCAATTAAGACATCTCCTGGTTAGTATCTTTGGCTCAGCACAAGCTTCTCCCCAGGGCCTGGACCTTTTAAATTCAGTCTTACGCATTGCAGAGGCAGGACATGAGGCTTCCCAGTTTTATTCTATGCTTTCAAACACTTTTGGCCATGATATCACCACAGCTCTAAAAGCATTATGGGAAAAAGATCTGGGCGTCTCTATTGAAGAAAAGGAATGGGATAAAATTATTGGTATTACTAAGCATATTTCTAGAGATATTAGAATAAGATTAATACAGTTAAAAATTCTACATCGATATTATTGGTACCCCAGCAGATTATTTAGACTAGGGCTGAAAGACTCTTCAGATTGCTGGAGGTGTAACGGGGTGTTAGGGGATTTAGTTCATGCATTGTGGTCATGCCCAAAGGTACAGGCTTTTTGGATTAGGATCCATAAGTATATCTCAGAGATAGCAGGGACAGACTACTCTGTCCTGAACTCTACATACTAGGGAACCCTAAAGTTATCAACCACATGGTGAAACCTCTTAGCTTACTGGGTCCAGACAAGCATCATGATTGGCAAACAGATAATAATGAGAAAGTGGAAAGATGCTGCAGGCCCATTATTTCAGGAATGGGTCTCAGAACTGGGTAAGGTGGCAGCATTTGAGGAAATATTGTACAGTCTGATGAATGAGGTGGAGAAGTACAATGAAAAATGGGGAAAGTTTTTGCAATTTCACTCATTACATGCGACTTAACGGACTCATTTCCAGACTCTTTGGTTTTGTTTCACCTACCTTATTGTTATTAAGTTGTATTCCATCTATCTGTATCAACCTCTGTCTTGACAAATTATCTGTACTAGCAATGTATGAGTATGCATTTGTGACTGCGTGTCTGTATATAAATGTATACTAATTTATTTTTAATCAATTTTTCTTCTAGACCTATCACTTTTTTTTTTTTAACTATAGAGCTGGGATGAAGGTGGTGAGGGCACTCCAGAAGTAATCACGTGGACATTATAATGTGGACGCTACTCTATTATTTAAGGACTGTGATTCCTCATATGCCAATGGTACAGTGGTTACCGGACAAATATCTATGCTGAAGTTTTACACCAACGCTGCCTTGGGCTCCTTGTTTTGTTTTGTTGTTGTTGCTACTGTCGGGTCATCTGGCCCACAGCCTCTTTAATTTGTTTTATGGATGGAACTGTATTGGTTCGCTTTTGTTTGTATTGTAAAACAAAATAAAAAATATAAGTCTCAAAAAATAAGAATGGAGAAAAATGTGATCTCTGACCATGGCATGGTTGTTAGTGCCAGATGGAGTGGACAATTAAAGACCAGGTGACATTTTCCCCAATCTTCAACTGTCCAGTTTGGGTGAGTTTGTGTCCATTATAGCCTCAGATTCCTGTTCTTGACTGACAGGAGAGGAACCTGATGTGGTCTGCTGCTGAAGCCTCAAGCTACAATGTGTTGTTCTTTCTGAGATGCTTTTCTGTTCATCACCTTTGTAAAGAGTGGTTATTTGAGTAACCATAGCCTTTCTGTCAGCTCAAATCAGTCTGCCCTTTCTCCTCTGATCTCTCAACAAGAAGTTTCTAACCACAGAAGTTCCCTCACTGGATGTTTGTTTTTATTTGCACCATTCTGTGTAAACTCTAGAGACTGTTGTGCATGAAAAGCTCAGAATATCAGCAGTCAAACCAGCTCCTAAGTAAACAGTACGTGTATCTTTATAATATTCTAAAAGAAACCTTTCATACTACAGAATATATATCAGTATATATCAGTATAATGGATGTTTTGCTTTTTAAGTTAAAATGTTTAACAATGAGATATTAGTTAATTTGAGTTACATGTAAATGTTTGTTACCGTTCTGGTGAGGATTCTCTCTTCTCTTTAAAATGTATTGAGAAATCCATAGAATTATCACTCTTCATGGACACACAGCTGGGTACTGGTGAGTCTGATCTCTTTATTTCTGTTCTACTGCTCACACACACACACACACACACACACACACACACACACAACACAACAGCAACATTTATTCAGTGTGAAATAGTATTTTATTAAACTTTACTAACTTTACTCAATTCCTTTAGTTTTTTCTCACTTACTTATCAACAACCTGGCAACCATGTGGCACATATCTCCCATATTTAACTATAAGTTTGAACCCTTTAATGTTTTACTCTTCAAAGATATTTTATTTATTTAGTGCTTTAGTTTTTTTACGTTTTGACATTTGATTTAAACATACTTTTTATGATTTTAACCTTTAACCATTATAACCTTTTAGACTTTTAACCTTTACCTGTTAACTGTTAAACATTTTAAATTAATGACATCAAAATATATCGTTTAACTCTTTTAGCATGTTTATCTCTGTCAAGACATCAAAGTTCATCCATGAACTTTAACCTTCTAGTCTAAATTTAAACCACATTATTTTGAATATTAAAGAATTATTCGATGTGATTTTGCAATACTCTAGTAGTTTTGTAAAGTTTGTATTGTGGCACTAATTATTATTTTCTCTGATTTGATGGTCTACAGATTACACAACACATACAGGCCTGAGGTGCTCTTTTATGTGTGTATAATATTAACTTTATTGCTAATAGATATTATATTATAGTCATAAAATAAAGTTAGTAATGCTGTAACACACTTGGAGGAAAGCGCTACTGCATGCATGATTGGCTAGTGTCACAGTGATTGATAGGGAGAGAGAGTACACCCCATCCATGGACAATCTTCCAGACATAGATGACGTCATCGCGATTCGAACTCGTGATGTCTGGATGATGGAGCAAACGCTTTTCTAGTGTAAACTCAAACTTTTTAAACTTGTTTAACTTTAACTTATTTTCCTAGAAATGTTCTATTCTACTTTCAGAGCCTAGGTTATTGGTGTTGATCAATAGAACAGATAATAATGTGTAAAACATTAAGAGCTTTAATTTATTGCCCTTTAAAGCCTCATGATGTTCACTGATGCCTGGGCAGAATCTATGTTTAACCCCCGCTCTATGATGTACATAAAGTCTTTATATTTTCAATAAATATTCATGCCTTAAATAAAATAACTGCTTACCTCTTTTTGAACTGCAGAGATCCAGCAGGTTGTTCAGGATTAGCGTGATCCATTTTCACTATTAGTAAAGAAAGGTTATTGGTCATGGACAGACAGATGTGTATGATCAGGACTGAACTCTTTTACTGGTATGTGCCACAGTCCACATTCAAACTTATATATATATATATACATACATACATACATACATAACCCTCAATACCAAACATTTGTTTTAAGAAGAAATAAATGTAATGCTTAGTAATACAGCATTTATAATATTTACATTTATAAACCTAATTTTTTACAGTATTTATAATTTACAGAACAAACATAGGTTCTGTTACACCATTTTAAAAATATAACTAGACAATCATGAAGTATGCCTTTCACTTCTGGTTCTTCTACAGATAAAACTCACATTCAAACAAACTCCTTTTAGACAAACAAATGGAAATTAACCTTCACTTTATTATTATTCTCCCTGAACGATGACATGACGCGATCCGTCCCTTTTAATATTCATCATTAATGTTTAATTACTACCTGATTATTATTAAATACCCATTAATACATGAAAAAAAAATCCTTTTCTGCTTCTTCATTTCAAAACAGCACTAATTATGTTTGTATTCAAACGTCCACATTGTTTGGGTTTAGATTTCTCCTCCACGCACATGGAGCCAAATCTTCCTGCTGTTTCACCTGAACATCTGGGCGTGTGTTGAAATGTAAAAGCCAAATAAAATCTAATGAAATAGTAAAATATTTGTAAACTATACAGCTATAGTGTGTTTGTCCTCACTGATAAAGGTCTATAGATAAGGTCTTTTTACAGAAATGAGAAAAATATACTCAGTTCACATAGCGCAGTTTCCTACTGTAATGTACACACACCATTTTATAAACTGGATCATTATTTTCAATAGCAGAAATGAAAAATTACCTTTACTCGACAGTAAAGCGTTGTGGCGTTGGCATTAATCTCGATGTTTCTTGATGTTTGAGTTTGTTCAGACGCACTTTTAAAAAGGAGCTGAGGATTCAGGAAGTCTTTCACTTCTGTAGAAGTAGAACAGGTTGAAACTCATTCACAGGCACACGGAATTACAGACTTAAACCGGTTCAGCAGCTGCACAGTGGACTTGTCAAACACTCCCTCACCTATATTTACATGCTCTATACTTCAGACCATTAAAATCAACTCTGTGTTTATTTGGATTTTGTAACATTCCAGATATTTCAGTTCATGGGCTGAGTGTGAGATGAAATAGGCCAGAAATAATAATAATACCAATAATACATAAAAAAAGGAAAAATTCAAAAGCAACCATAAAAAGAAAAAAAGTTCATGTTTTAAAAATGCTACCTGATGAGGCAATCCTGATATCTTGGGTATCTAGGGGAGGTGATGGCGACACCCAGTGTTCAAACTAGGAACATCATATTTTAACTTTCTTAAAAGCTGAACAACTTTAATTTTATTTCTAAAATATCTCTCAATGTGTTTCAGAAATGACAGTAGGCCAGAGTTTGGACACTCCTGGTTTTGGAAAAACACAGCTGTAATGATGATGAAGTTTTTCTGGATCCTACTGAGTCGGAGGAAGAGATGTGTGAAGGATCTCATAATTCTGTGTTTTAGCCCCAGACAGGGTTTTCTCCTCAACCATTTAACATTTTAACCATTTTGGGGGTTATTTACACTTTTTATTTCTTATCAAAATACGTAAATAAAGGAATTTCTCTCTCTCTCTCTCTCTCTCTCTCCTCTCTCTCTCTCTCTCTCTCTCTCTATATATATATATATATATATATATATATATATATATATATATATATATATAATTAGAGAGAGAGAGAGAAGCTGTAAGGAAGATTATATGAAATACAGTGCATTATTGTAATTTATTTATTGTAGCAACATTATAAAATGGATTCCATACATATACTTTTAAGTGAATAAATGAATCATTTGATGTTCATTTAGTGTTTGTTTTCAGGTTAGGCCAAATGAAAATATTGTGTCTAATTAAGTTTAATAGATATATAGGAGCAAAAGAAGTAGCTGTATATTACAGCACCGATAGTTGTATATATTATGACTCTAGATGTGATTGTGTTAGTGTAGTTATATGACAAGCAACAGTCCGTTTAGAGATGGTAGGAGAGGAGAATAATGAAATCACATGTTGCAGTCTGGTCATCATTTATAATTAATGATGATGCTGAAGGCGTCTGCTGGACATTTCAGTACGCTCCAGTTCTAAAGAATGATGATGATGGAAATTGAGAATCTTCTGGAATGAGAGTCATTGTGACGCAACAGAAGAAGCCGCTGTAAAAAGCTAGCTCATTGGTACCAGCGTCTCCTGGGTGTGATTTTAACAACTTTACAAGACAGATAAAACAAGCTTTGGCCAGACAGTGTTACATGTTTGAAGCTTTGAACATTTATTAATTTAAACCTCTTCTGCTCCATGACTGTGTTTTAGGACTATGAGAAGGAGTGTCAGGCTCACAGAGCCCTGAACTCTCAGTACAACAAGATTAAGGAAACTTTAACACACACTGGGGGGTTTGTAAAGGTAAGTTTCTCCCTCTCACTAAGTCATGACTGTTGCAGTAAACTGTGTGTTAGTTGTGGGCCAGAAAAATAAATACAGTACCTCTGAGCATTTCAGACATGGATATTTAGAAGATTGTTTTAATGCTGCGTTTGATCTTGACTCCACCGTTAGGGGCAAATTATACATCACCCCAACATTGCTATATCTTCACTCTGCTTGATGTGGAAATTTAGATCTGAATGAAAAAATCATGGCATTCATGTTTAATTACAGCATAGAATCTGTTTAAGCACAGAATGTTTCATTTTTAACCTTCATTCCTGTTTAGTCACACTGTTGCAATGTTCACTGTGTCTGAATCTGTACGTAGTAAATAAAGCCAACAAACATATTTGTGAACTTCCAGGTGACTCTGACTGAAGCTGAGGAGAAATACAAGCGGCTTATGGAGTCCAAAGCTGAGCTGGAGAATGAGAAGTTGGACTTGATGTCCCGGTCAACACACTGCGTGGCCCAGTGAAGCAGTTGGAGGAAAAGTTCTCTGAGACACGCAGGACGAATGATGAGATAACGAGGGTAGTGAGAAAATTCTTACATTAATCAGTTCCTTTAGAAATAATATGATGTTCATGCTGCCTGATGACTTACACCACCGGCAATATGTGTAACTTCCTCACGTTTGAGAAGTCCAAGGCTGAAGAGCAGGTGAAAGATTTAAAAGCAGAAAATCAGTTCACTGAAGGTAAGCTTTCATTAAATCTGTTATTGTTATTTGTCCCCAAATCATTTCAGGCTGTTCTAACAAATGATGAGTCGAGTCTTCAGAAGTGTCTGAATGTGTATGTAGAAGTGAATAAAGACAATAAGCTTTGCTTGTTGAACACTTATGTCTCTTGATGAAGCTGAAGTGAGATACCCGGAGTCATTGGAGTCCATTACTGAACTGGAGAATGTGAACTATGACCTGGTGGATGACATGAACACACTGCAAGAAACAGTGGATGATTTGGAGGAACAGCTCTCTCAGACCCAGACAAGGTGTAATGAGGCAACGATGGTAAGTGAGAAAATCCTTGCATTAAGTTGCTTTTGTGCTGCATGTTGAGTTACACCACAGACTATATGTACTTGATCAAATTTAAATTGTATTTCTAGTTTAAGATTAATTTATTTTATTATTCAATTATTTTTTTAATGTAGATGTTAACATTAAACACAAAAGTTTGAACCAGTTTTGCTCCATGGCTTGTTTTTAGGAGACAGAAAGAAAAAACTCGGGAGTTGAAGGATCTACCGTTCCAAGTGGGAATTGTTGAAAGGAAACTGTACTAAAGGTAAGTTTTACTTTTATGACTTTTTTTCATATTTGAGTTGCTGTTTTTGGAAGATGACGCTCATGACATCAGTGTTCACCCAGACAAAGTGGGATGTAGGAAATGAAATCACTGTTCATAAAAATAAATAAAAATTTAATCCAGTGTCTTCAGAATAAAAGCGAACCACACTCAAAAGGGGGGGGGGGAAGTGTTGCATTGGATGTGCATCAAATCTGGACCCTGCATAGACTTTTCTAAAGTACACACAGATCCGATGCCCCTTCACAGAACCAGTCTCATTCCAAGTCCTCAGTTTCTACTTGACGAAATTCACAGTAATACTTTTGAAGTTAAATTAAAGTGAAGCAACCCTTTCAGGACTGAAGTTTGAACCACTTCTGCTCCATTGTATTTTAGGATTATGAGACAGAGCGTAGCCTACTTCACCCTGAAGTTGCAGTACAATGAGCTGATGGAACGGCACAACCAGCTACTAAATGTGAAGTTTTTCTTCTCTCACTAAGTCATGACTGCCGTAGTACACTGTGTCAGTTGTAGGTCAGAAAAGTAAATGTAGTACCCTGGGCATTACAAAGAGGGACATTTAAAAAGTAAATGCTCAAGTCCAAACCAGGACTACTATTGTGAACTGTGTGTGAAGACGCTTTCCATGTTCATGCTGCATGATGAGTTGCTCTACAGACTGACCAGCCCCTAATAACAAACTAGGGGTACATAATAAAAAAAGTGCTTTTAATAATCATAGAGAAATAATAGTGTCTCCCATTTTGCTGTGTAGCAGGTTAGCCATAATGCTATGGCTAAACTGTATTTAATGCTAAACTGTATTTATTGTCACCCTGACTGATGTGTAAATTTGGAACTGATTAAAAAATCATAGCATAATAATAATACAATCGAGTATTTCAGGTTTATCTAGATCACAGAACTGATTAATACACATTTTCAAAAAGTGAACCAAAGAGCCTCGTTGTAGATGTGAACATTAAGCAGTAAAGTTTAAACCCTTCCGCTTCATGTCTGTGGTTAAGAGTGTGAGCAATAGCGGAGGCTCACAGTATCCTGAAATCTCAAGTATGATCGGCTGAAGGAAACTTTTAC
>CM022774.1:3587239-3642239 GCA_012411365.1 Ameiurus melas
TTTAAAACCATATTAAGGGACTTTTGGGAACTGTTTATAATTTAACATTGTATTTGAATGTTTTGATGACTGAACTTTGTATGTTAAATATTTGTCTACATTAGTAAAAAAGGTTAAAGGTTTAACCAGTGGTTGCTATTTCTGTTCAAGAATAAAAAAAGAACTCAGGGTTGTTCCCCCAAGTAAAGGTACTACACCAAAGGGGTGCTACATTGAGACTGAAGCAGAGGTTTTAGGTTCAGCATCAAATACCCTGAGGAGGAAAGAGGAGGAAGAGTGTGTCATAGACTACGTTTATAGGAACAATAATAATCTAATTATTGACCGATTAAGTTGTTTACTTGAGTCGCTTTTAGAATATTCCTCTCGCTTTTAGAATATTCCCGTTTTACTTTCCCGTTAAAGAAAGTAGATCGATTAACGTCACACGTCATTATGTCACCACGCAACAGCATTTCCAGAATTTCACTTAACGACATACAGTTCGTCTTCGTTATGGAACCGTATACATTTGGATGTTTTTTTTTTACTTTCATGAAAGCTTCAAGTGCAGTTAATTGTTATGCTTTACGTGCAAACAGACTGCTTGAAGCCGTGGGTTGCGTCCGCATACTTGGTAAATGGTAAATGTTTTATCCATATTTACACTGTGTCTCATTCACACACACACTCATACACCAATGGTAGCAGAGTTGCCATGCAACGGGGTTCAGTGTCTTGCCCAAGGACACTTCGGCATGTGGAGTCACCCGGGCCGGGAATTGAACCTTATGATTAGTGGACAACCCACTCTACCAACTGCGCCACAGCCGCCCAACGTACTTACCTACTACATATTAGTAAGATACATATATTTCACCTACTATATAGTAGGTAAGTACGTGTCTTCTGTAACGCACATCGATAACGCGACTAAAACAGGAATACTCCACATGTCTTAATTCCATTTGTCAGTACATTTACATGGACAACAATAATCCAATCTTAACCCGAATAAGACAATACTCTAAGAAACGACCATGTAAACAGCAATTTTATTTAATTACCTTAATCAGATTAAAGTCATAATCGAAGTAAACACAAATGGAATTAAGATGTGGAGTATTCCTGTTTTAGTCGCACTATCGATGTGTATTACAGACATGTACACACCTTAATCACACTATTAACGTCATGTGAGAGTTTTCACCGCATTATGCGACACGATCACACACGGCAGTGCACAACCGTTTCATAGCAAACAAGAGCAAGGCTGCGTCCGAAACCGCGTACTTACCTACTATATAGTAGGTGAAATACATGTGTATATAGTAGGGGAAATACATGTATCTCGGCAACTATACATTTGGTTTCGGATGCAGCCCACAGCTTCAAGCAGTCGTGTATTAGCACGTAGAGCATGACAAATAATTAATTGCACTTGAAGCAATCGTAAAAATTTTAAACAGAAACACCCAAAACTGTATACGGTTCCATAACGAAGACGAAATGTATGTTGATACATGAAATTCTGGAGGTACGTCGGACGGCGTGGTGTGGTGACGTAATGACGTGTGCCGTTAATCGACCTATGTTATATAACATGTAAAACGGGAACATGAAAGGAATATTCTAATAGCGACTCATGTAAACACCTTAATCACAATATTGTCTTAGTCAGAATAAGGTCAATAATTAGATTACTGCTGTCCATGTAAACATAGCCTGTGTTTACTTCGATTATGACTTTAATCTTTTTTTTGCTGTTTACGTGGTAGTTTCTTAATGAAAGTATTGTCTTAATCGGGTTAATATTGGGTTATTGCTTCCCATGAAAACATACTGATTGTCTCTGCAGGTTGCGTTATTGTGATATCTCAGATGAAGGCTGTGCTGCTCTGACTTCAGCTCTGAGATCAAACCCCTCACACCTGAGAGAACTGGATCTGTCCTGGAATAAATTCAGAGAATCAGGAGTGAAGTGTCTCTCTGCTGGGCTGGAGAATCCTCTCTGTAAACTGGAGACACTGAGGTAAGATCATCTCTCTGAGAGTCACATGACCTGCTCCTCAGTAAGACACATTCTCTAATAGTGAGACTGAAGCAGAGGTTTTAGGTTCAGCATTAAATATCCTGAGGAGGAAAATCATTTCATTTAAATCCACATTGATGTTTTTTCCTGATCTGATCACAGTATTTATGTATTCAGTGTTTGTAGTAGTATAAGCAGATCAGGGCCGAGTTTCCCAAAAGCATCACAGCACAAACATAATCATTTAATGGTAGAGCGAGCATCACTTTGAACACTCTCTCTCCCAGTTACAATGATCTTAACTTTGCAATGCTTTTAAATTCAGCCCTGATTGTTCTTATAAATTTGGTTACATTCAATTCTACACAAACACGACCACACACACACACACACACACATATATATATATATTGGGCTTCATTTATTATTCTTTTAGTAAAGTTGTGTGTAAGTGTTTGTGTAAGCCAAACTGAACTAAAGATTTCTGACAGAAAGGCTGATTTTCTTCGTACTCGTGTGCTTATGTTGATCACCTGTCATGTGTGAAGCGCGTTCCCGACACAGCTCATTTGCATGTAGTGACACCCGCACACACTTCTATAAGTCACTCTGGATAAGGGAGTCTGCTAAATGCTGTAAACATAATAAAAATAATCAATTTAAACTCCACAGAATATTCCAGATATAAAAGTGCAGTAATCCATGTAATGATATAAACTGAGAGACTGAAGAGTGTGTCATTGTCTCTCTGCAGGTTGCGTGATTGTGATATCTCAGATGAAGGCTGTGCTGCTCTGACTTCAGCTCTGAGATCAAACCCCTCACACCTGAGAGAACTGGATCTGTCTTGGAATGAACTCAGAGACTCAGGAGTGAAGCGTCTCTCTGCTGTACTGGAGAATCCTCACTGTAAACTGGAGACACTGAGGTAAGATCATCTTTCTGAGCGTCATATGACCTGCTCCTCTGGAAGACATTTTTTCCTGATCTGATCACAGTATTTATGTATTCAGTGTTTGTAGTAGTATAAGCAGATCAGGGCCGAGTTTCCCAAAAGCATCACAGCACAAACATCATCGTTTAATGGTAGAGCGAGCATCACTTTGAATACTCTCTCTCCCAGTTACAATGATCTTAACTTTACAATGCTTTTAGGAAACTCAGCCTTTATTGTTCTTGTAAATATGATTACATTAAATTACACACACATATTGGACCTCATTTATCAATATTTAGGTAAAGTTGTGTGTAAACGTTTGTGTAAGCCAAACTGAACTAAAGATTTCTGACAGAAAGGCTGATTTTATTCATACTTGTGTGCTTAAGTTGATCTCCTGTAATGTGTGAAGCGTTGCGTTCCGACACAGCTCATTTGCATGTAGTGACGCCACACACACTTGCAGCATCTGCTAAATGCGTAAACATAATGAAAATAATCAATTTAAACTCCACAGTATATTCCAGATATAAAACTGCAGTAATCCATGTAATTATATAAACTGAGAGAGTGAAGAGTGTGTCATTGTCTCTCTGCAGGTTGTGTGGTTGTGATTTCTCAGATGAAGGCTGTGCTGCTCTGACTTCAGCTCTGAGATCAAACCCCTCACACCTGAGAAAACTGGATCTGACTGGGAATTACCTCAGCAACTCGGAAAAGAAGCAGCTCTTCAGTCTTAAACTACAGGACTTGAGGTGATTTACAAGTATTTCAGATAAACATGTAGAGAAATAAAATATACAAATATTTCGACTCATTAATATTGTTTGATGCATTTTGTTTAGTGAAGGAAAAGTTCAGGTAACCTGGTCCTGTTTTTATAAAGAGCTATTAATTATAAACAGGTTCATATTCAGTGAGTTACTGGGTATTGTTTTAAACTTTGCACTTAAACTTTACTTTGATGTTTAATGTTCATGTTCAACCTGACAGCTTAAATTGTTATGCCACACAAACTCTGCAATTCCCAGTGTGAAGTGCCGCCCAGGGACATGGCGGAAGAGGACGGGTCCCCTATAGGTGGAGGAATAGCTCACAGCACACTCCCAGTCAACATTCACGTTCGTGCCCTCCACCGTGAGACTATGATCCTATGCATCACGGTCTCCACCAGACATCCTGTCATACTCGGACTACGAGTATGAACAGCACAATCCCCAAATCTCAATCTCAATCACAATCCCCATATTGTTTGCAAAATTGTCCGCGGTCCCTTTGGCCACCACGACTGTGGAGCATCCCCTGTCTCATGTCCCGATTGAGATCCTCCCAGAATACCGCGACCTCCACGAGGTGTTCAGCAAGGAGAAAGCCAGTAGTCTACCACCTCACAGACCCTATGACTGTGCCATTGATCTTCTACTCGGGGCCAGCCCACCTCGGGGCTGTGTGTACCCACTCTCCCAAGCTGAACATTGGGCCACCGAGTACATCCAGGAAGCTCTCCAGCAGGGGTACATTCGACCCTCCACGTCCCCTGTGTCTGCCGGTTTCTTCTTTGTAGAGAAGAAAGGATGGGGCCTCCGGCCATGCGTTGATTAACCAAGTGACTGTAAAGTACCGGTATCCCCTGCCTCTTGTCCCTCAGCCCTGGAGCAGCTACGGTCCGCAACCATCTTACGAAGCTGGACCTACGAGCGCTTATAACCTGATCCAAATATAGGGAGGGGTAGTGGGAAAAAGGCCTTCAGCACTACTACAAAATGAAGTACTTGGTTATGCCGTATGGGCTTTCTAACCCACCCTCCGTGTTCCAGAACCTAATCAATGACGCCCTGAGGGACATGCTGGGAGGTATCGTTAGCGCCTACATTGATCATATATTTTGGTATATTCGACATCCCTAGAGGAGCATGTCGAGCAATGCATTGCCTGCCGCGATACCAGCTTTACTGAAAGGGAGAGAAATGTGAGTTCCACCAGCACACAATCTTTTTCCTAGGGTATGTCATTAGCCCAAGGGGAGTCACCATGGACCAGCGCAAGATTCAAGCGGTTGTGGAATGGCCCACTCTGTGAACCATCAGGGAGTTGCAGCATTTCCATGGCTTCGCCAACTTCTACCGGCGATTCATTCGAGACTTTAGTAAGTTGGCGCAACCCCTGACATCCCTCCTGGAAAGGTAAGCCCCGGTGACTCCTTTTGGACCCCAATCGCCCAGGAGGCTCTGGAGAAGCTTGAGCGGGCTTTACCACAGCTCCCATCCTCAGACACCCGGATCCCTCCAGGCCATTTGTCGTGGAAGTAGATGTGTCTGAGGTGGGAGTGGGGGCTATCCTGTCTCAAAGATTTGGAGATAGACCCAAGTTGCACCCCGTGGCGTTCTTTTCCCGGAAGTTGTCGCCAGTGGAACGCAACTATGACGTGGGGAACCGTGAACTCCTGGCTGTTAAGCTGGCCCTAGAGGAGTGGAGACACTGGCTGGAAGGAGCCCTACACCCATTTGTTATTTTTACAGACCATAAAAACCTGGAGTATCCGAAAACTCGTTTTCATGCCACAGAGGGGCTGGTGGACCAGGAGAGTTATATTGTGCTTCCCTCCTGCATAGTTGGGCACCTTGGAGGGACAGTAGAGCAAACCTTAGCCTGTATCCCCAAACTCGAATCCTGGCAGCCTGTCCTCCCGAGTAAACACATTGTACCAAAACAGTATCGTCTAGAACTCATCACCTGGGCCTACACCGACATTGGCTACGGGTCACCCGGGGCCCCGCGACGCACCAAATGCTGGATGAAAAGTACTGGTGGCCCAACATGCCTAGGAAGGTTCAGCACATCGTATCCTCATGTTCCTCTTGCCCTCAGTCCAAGGGACAAGCCACCATTGTTTCCCTGAAACACATCTCACACAGACTCACCAGCAGTAGATGAGTGGTTCTGCCGGAGCGAACAGGTCTGGGAATGAGCCCATCAACAGCTGGTGCAGGCATCCCACACTGCCAAACAAAAGGCTGAACGGCGTTAGAGGGTTCACCCCAATTATCGACCCGGGGACAGGGTGTGGCTCTCCACTAGGGATTTAAGGTTACCCCTCTCGGGCAAGAAGCATCAACCTAAATATATCGGGCCCTTCCGAGTCCTGAGACAGATTAATGAGGTCTTTCCATGCCTCGCTCCTCAAACCTGTGATACCGGGCCCCTTGGCCACAGCGGTGCCGGATGACTCCCCACCGGAACCACTGGAGATTGAAGGCCGCCCAGCCTACAGCGTCCGCAACATTCTGAACTCCAGACGTAGGAGAGGACTCGAGTATCTGGTAGACTGGGAGAGCTATGGACCAGAGGAGCAGTGTTTGGTCCCAGCCCGAGACATTTTAGACACAAGTCTGCGTAGAGAGTTCCATGCGGCTCATCCAGACAAACCGGGTCCCCGGTGGGGAGGAAGGCCTCGGAGGGACTTGGCTCCTGGAGTGAGCCCTTAGGGGGGGGTGCTGTTCTGTTACACGATGGCAAACTTGCGGCTGCAATTCCCAGCGTGTAGTGCCGTCCAGGGACATGGCGGAAGAGGACTACACTTCCCAGCCATGCCCGTGCTCGAGTTCACCGGAGTTCTGATTATGAACACCTGCACTACATCTAAAGTTATAAAAAGGCCTCGTTAATATCAGTCGCTTGCGAAGTAACCGCTCAGCAGCCTCGTCTCTGTGTACCGAGCATTAATCTCATATATGTTTACTTGCTTTTGGAAATTCGCTTGCCCCGTATAACCTGATTGCTCAATTAGTTTGACCTTAATCTCTTCCGTGTTCCATCTGTTGTCCACCCCACGTAATCCCGATTGCCAGGCCGCATTTGTCTCTGCCTATGAATCGTAACATAAACATTAAATTTGTTTTTGCTTAATTTCAGGTTATGAAGAATTTTCATCTGATGCAGATTCCAGAGAAGATATTTTTAATGAAATGTGCTTGACTCACAGCGGCATTTCCTGAACATTTTTATCGTCATAGGACTTTACAGAGTGGTGTTGCAGCACTACTATCAGGAATAAACACTTACTGAAGATCAATTCTTTATTTTTATTATAACACAATTCCACTGTTATACCCTACAGAATCCAGACATCATGGCAGAACTCAGGTTCTGGTTAAGGTTCTAGTTGCTCTGGTCTACACTCCAGCCCATGTCTTTCACCATCCCACCACTCTATCACATCATCTGGTTGGAAGACTCTAAAATCACCATGGCTGAAGCTGTGACTATTTCCTCAACATGCTATTGCTGCTCTGTGTTTTCTTTCCTGTAAACACTGCTTTGTTTTTTTTTTTTAACATTCTGAAGATATCTAATTGCTGTGACTGTTCATTTGTTATAAACATTCATCAGCTTAGATGGAAAGCACGAGTCTGGAGAGTCAACAGGAGTTTTCAGATCTTTTCTGTTCTTGAATCTTCATGTATTAGGTGTCAGTCATTACTCAAAGGTCTAAAATCTTTTACTGACATCAGTAAAATCAATATACCTGCAGAAATTATACATTTTGTATTTAAATAACACTGTACAAAGCTGTCAGTTATCCAAATCACCATTTTAGTTGCACTTCAGGTAATGAATTGTGAATGTGCATTTATGAATGTCCATCACTAACGTGAGCAGGTGAAATGTGCAGTGTATAATTATTGTTCCCAACGACCAATCACCGACCACCACTGTTTCTCCCACCCTCGCCATATTTTACTCTGTTTTAAACTCTCTTCCTGGATAATAATAAAAGAGAGTAACCATTTCCTTACTGTTCACCTTTCAAGACTACTCAATGTCACAGCTTCATTTTGTCTGCGTTCTTCATAGAAATGGCTATAGTATTTTGTACAGTACATTTGTAAAAGTTTTCTTTATGGTGCAGTATTATATAATATATATATATATATATATAATAATTAAGAAATACCTTCTCTGTATTGTCTTAATGTTGATGAAAGCTCATCAAATAAAATGGGTTTATAAAAGTTAGGAACAAACCAAGGATGTTAAAAGTTTATTTTCCTTTAAAATTATGCACTTTTGGATTGTTTTTCCATTTTACAGGTAGCTGTTACAAAATAGTGACCGTTTACACCAAACAGTTGTGTGGTGGGGTTTTCTAGATATTAGACATGATAATTGATTGATTATTGACTAGTTTTAGATTAGTTTTGGGTCATTCTGTCTTGAACTTGAAGCTTAAAATAGGTTTTCTATAAAACAGCGGTTGAACTGAAATATCTGGAATGTTACAAAATCCAGATAACCGCTGTGATGTGTTTCATCTTGTCTGAAGAACTTGCCATATAAATACTACTACTACTACTAATTATAATAATAATAATATAGTTTCTTAAAATGTTTTAGTAAATGTATTTTATTTGGCTTAATGCTTTATAGCGTCTCAAAACTTGATTGATTTTGCAGTTATTTAAATGTAAATGGTTATAAAAAATGACTGTAAACTCAAATACTGTAAAATGATATCTTCATTTTCTTAATTATTTCTTTAAAATTATCATTTTGTATGAAAGTTAATTAGCTTTTGTTGTGTAGGAGCTCACTGATGCTCACTGATGCTTTCTTTCGTGACGTTACCACTAAGTGTGTAAAAGCCACGCACCCAGAATTTATGTGCGACTCAGTGGTGTCGAACTCATTTTAGTTCAAGGGCCACATACAGCCTAATTAGATGTCAAGTGGGCCGGGCCAGTAAAATCATAGTTTAATCACCTATAAATAACAAGAAATCCATGTTTTTACCTTTGTTTTCATGCAAAGACATTTATATTTAATGAAATATCCTTTTATAAAATATATCATGAACAACCTCAGATTTCTTAAGACAAACATGTGCAATTTGCTTCTGATTATCATTCACATATATGTGCACTACAACTGCTCACAGTGTTTGTACAAATGCAAAAAAAACTTCACAGGTATTTGGAACTGAAAAATATAGTATTTCACTTTAAAATTTATGGCATTGCATGAACAATAGGATTCCACCAAACCAAACTCTTTTATACTGAAGCTGTTGACTAACATTAAATTGCACTTTTTTTAACTATTACCCATTCATCTCTGTGAATAAATAATAGGAAGCGGTCCATTTTTCATGGAAAACTCTACACTCTGTATCCACTTTTCTGCTTTTTGGCAGACATTTAGGCTAATGAGGGTGTGGGGACGAGTAGAAAATAGAGTAGACGTCGCATTGCTACCATCTGCTGTTCAGTCCCAGAGATGTGCCGCGTCGTTTACCCCCTAGCGGATAATTTAGGAATAGCATTTTATTAAAAATGACAAGTTTGTGTCTTTTGTGCATATTTTTTTTTTCACTTTCAAAATTCGTCCTGCGGGCCGGTTTTGGCCCGCAGGCCGTACGTTTGACACCCATGGACTAGATTAACGGTGATTTCAGGAAGAGGGGCGGGATTAATCACTGTCAAACTTTCTCTGTGCTATCAGAGTCCACACGAGACAGTCGATATCCTTCTACATTTCTTAAATCCTTCTAAAATTCTACATTTCTCTCATAAAAACTTTGGGAGAAATATTGTAGGAACACCAGGTCGGAAGGGAATAGTTAACTGATCTTAATTCATGAATAACTTTCAAAAATGTGAAAGCTCCAATTAGTTGTACACAATGCTGGGAAGTTTGATTCAATTTACTGAGCCGATTCTTTTGAACTGAATCGAATGTCCAGTTGGAGTCCCTGTGAACACTATAATTATCCCAAATCCCTTGAAATGACATTTAAATGACTGTAACATACCTGTCACCCGTGAGTAATGGTTCCTGTGTCTTGTAAACACAGCCAGGACACTGTGCTTCATATCATCTTCAGATCCAGTCTCTCTATTTTATCCATCTGTAACTAATCTTCAACTGATATTAATAACAAATATCAGAGTTAGAAGGATTAAAATGTATACATAATTTAGAGTAACATCAGACTCTAAATCAGACCTGTTTGAGTCATTTGGTTCAGTTTCAACATAAAAATGTGAGTGACAGGAACAAATCATGACCAACATAATAAATATTACTGTTGAGTTTTGACTTTCATGTGTGTAACCCTGTAGAAAATACATGGTTAAGTTTCCTTTTGTTTGTACGAATTTAAATACAAACACTGTATTTTTGGAATTCTGTATTCCCATGTTAAATAATTGTAAGTACAAATTCATGTGGAAAAGATTGTTACTTTGTTCTATGAAAAAAGTATGAAAGATATACAATTATTTACTTCTAGGTTAACTGTTAGCCAATCAATGGGAAAGGTGAGAGGTCAGAGACCGATAACCTATTCACTACTTGGCATGTAGAAGAAGTCGGTATCACATAGAGACATTTTCAAAGCGAATTTGTCTGAATAGTTCAGCTAATGGTATTGCTTGAAAAGTTAGCAACTCGGTAGCTAGGACTGTGTGATGCTGACTGGTTTCGAAAGCGAATGAGTTGCTTCTGGAGGCACAAGACCGCGAGACTAACCGGAGGAAGACCGCCTGTTGTTGAACTACAGTAGCGCGTGAGCAATTGCAGTGACGTGCGGGGACTCTGGACACGGACATCTCCATCAACCTTGTGAGTGAGTTTGTTTGTTTTGTTGCGCGATTCGCGTGAAGCGGCCAGTACAGTTTTCAGGCCTCAACGTCCCCGAGCTACGATTCAGGCCTGCATCGGAAACACATACAAGGGGTTTATAGAAAGTTTGGTGTTCCGGTTTAGGTAGACTATTGTTTTGGGCCCATAGGTTAAAGGGTAGAACTGAAAACTGCTTGTTCTATGCATGTACAGGGTTTTATACCTAACCTGTTGAGTTGGTATGGTATTGACTTAAAAACATTAGAAAAAGGGATAACATGCGTTAAAGTTTTAAATACATTTTATTTCTAAGTTGATTTATGCATATAATTGTTTTTTTAATACATATACCTAAACTCTACTTGGTTGTTGGGAATTCCTTTAACACCATTCATCTAGTCAGTGACACTGTAGGACAGTGAAACACATACCAGCGGAATTGCAACTATAGACTTTGAAGTTGAATAGGGTAAGAGAACCCAGGGCGTCTTTTGCCACACTAATTATATAGGCAAAAGTCCGCTACATTTGTTTATTTAGCAAAAAGTAAGTAGCATACTTTGTTTCTAAATGTCTGTGCAGAAGTGCTGGGTTCATGCAGTTATGAGAGAGTATGTTTGCACATATACACACTGTGGCTGGGGATTTGCTTCACTGCCAGCATATGTTAATCCCCCCAAAATATATTTCTCATCATATTTTGATGGTTTTTCTGCGAATTTCTGGTGAAGAAGAGGTGACGTTTCGATTTCAGATACATCGCTGTCTAGGGACCTGGGCCACTGCTGTCAGAGGACTGAAATCAGCGGCATTGGAGTACTGTGGTTGCCAGTCCATAGCTTTGTACTTCTCCATTTTAATGTTACGAGCTATTACTTAACTTCATCATATAACCGTGTGCTGGCGATAAATGGCATGCGGTAAGATGCGCAGTGAAGCATGACTGTGAGTGGATGCAGTTTTGAACACGAAAGACAGGATAATTTGATTGGATGTCATGTATTTGGCCTTTAGAGCATTGCAATTTTGCTGTTTGTACACTATAGGGGGAACAATTTTATTTTTTGGCTGCGATAAAAACATGAATTAGTATTTTTATGTTGTTTAATCAGGTGGAATTAAATGAACAGTAAATCTCAGCATTTTGCTTCCGTACCCCCTCCGTCACCTTAGTTTGGGAACCACTGGCCTATTGGAACATTTCCTGAAAAGCGCATTTCTGCTTCCGGCACATTCACTATAACAGCAATACACTACTTTACATCCAGTGTCTGCAGAATCTCTCAAAAAATAACATCACTGATGTTCATCATATATGTAAGAACACTTGAAAAGCTCCTTCTAGTAAGAAGGAGAAAAGCATCAGACTGTACAGTCCCCTGAAAGTATTTGAACGGCAAGGTAAAATTTTTTTTTTTTGGCAGTTCACTGAAGATAAAAGATGAATATGAGACAGATCAGAATGTTAGCTTTCATTTCCTAATATTTACAGCTAGAACGTAGAACATGGCACCTTTGGTAGCAGTCCAAAAATGTTTTTAGGTGAGCAAAAATATTGGAACAGAGACATAAATTAATTTTAATTAAATTACACTGAATATATGAAGGCATATCCGTTGCTTGCAATAACTGCATATCCCATCGACCCACTGACATAACCAAACTGTTGCATTTAAAGTCTTATTTACATTAAAACTCTTTTCCAGTACTTTTGCTCACCTAAAATTGGGTCGTGTGCTGCCAAAGGTGCCATGTTCTGAGTTGGTTAACACATCTAAATGTAAATATCAATAAATGAAAGCTGAAATTCTGATTTATCAGCTCATATTTTCAAAGCTTTCAGTTTGCATATCGATTGCCTTGTTTTATTTTCATCTGCACGTGTATCAAAATATTTGCTGCATATTTTATGAATAAGTATCAATGGCAAAATTGTTCGTCAATTATTTTCCAGGAACACCTGGATTCTCTGAATTTTTAATATACTGAAACTGATGTTCAGAAAATATTTTAGATTTGGACAAAACTATCAGAGATTGAACTCCAAGACTCTGAAATACACTCAAATAGAGGTTTATTGAACACACAGGTGAATGGTAAAATACAATTACAAAATAGACAACCAGAATACTAAATGCTAATGCTAAAAAGTGCTGAACACTAACAGAAATATCCACACTAACAAAAATGCTAAATAAAATAATCAGTGCTAACAACAACAATTCAATACAAAGTAAAGGATAAACACCATCATGCCAATGAGAGGATATACTGGTTCTGAATGCTGTCAGATCACATGGAATGTGCAATTCTGCACAGTGAAGGTGAGAATGATGGAGATATATATAGTGTACTAAATGAGCTGGGAATGAGATGCGGGTGTTAGTATTCAGGCGAGGTGGGTGCTGGGTGTGTGTTGCTAGGCTAGGTTGAGACAGGGAGTCATGCTTGGAGATGGAGTTTATTACACAAAGTGAACAGCACTTAATTTTGGGTTTCTCCAGTGTTCTACAGGAAACAGAAGAGAGAAAGGAGCATAAAATCATCACAGATGCAGGGTAAGCTCACAACCAACAACATGATCGTAGCAGTTGCATGATGGTATAATAAAGTTCACTACAATCATCTACTACCTGAGTATTTCTACAGATTAATTAGCTTTTCTAAATCCTAAAGCAGAGATTTGACTAAAAGAAGAGTTAATGTATGATGTCTCACATGACCGTGTTTTCTGCCTACATATCCCATATCACAGGTATGAATCTTCATCTGCTGGAACTGAAGTTCAGAAGAAATGCAATTTAAATCTGCTAAAGAAGTTTCAGCATGTAAATGAGGGAAACCAGGGAAAGCCAACCAGGGAAACCCAACACTTCTGAATGAGATCTACACAGAGCTCTACATCACAGAAGGAGACAGTGGAAAAGTCAATAATGAACATGAGGTGAGCCAGATCAAGGTAGCATCCAGGAGAGCAGCATCAGGAAACCCATCAGGAGCGTTCTGACAAAGGGAGTCGCTGGCATTTTGAAAAACAGTCTCTGTGCAGAAATTCATTCTAATAGTGAGACTGAAGCAGAGGTTTTAGGTTCAACATCAAATATCCTGAGGAGGAAAATCATTTCATTTCAGTCCACATTGATGTTTTTTCCTGATCTGATCACAGTATTTATGTATTCAGTGTTTGTAGTAGTATAAGCAGATCAGGGCGGAGTTTCCCAAAAGCATCACAGCACAAACATCATCGTTTAATGGTAGAGCGAGCATCACTTTGAACACTCTCTCTCCCAGTTACAATGATCTTAACCTTGCAATGCTTTTAAGAAACTCAGCTCTGATTTGCTCTTGTAAATTTAATTAAATTAAATTGCACACACACACTTCTATAAGTCACTCTGTGTCTCGATTCCCCTGCATGCGCAGACCTCTTCTGGGTTGACGTCAGTGAGCAGTGAGAGATGCTGCACGGAGCAGCACCAAAGAGATTGAATGCAAAGTCAAGAGTATGGAGGTGGAAAATGTGCGGTTCCATGAGGTTCTGTCTGCAGCTGATCGCAGTCAAAAGCAGGTTCAGCAGGAGAGAAATGAGCTGCATAAGGAAGTGACCAGCTGTCACTCCCAGATCTCTGCTTTGAACGATGAGAAGCGGTGGTTGGAGGCTCGTATTTCACAGCTGCAGGAGGAACTTTATGAGGAACAGGGCAACATTGAACTTGTCAATGACTGATTGAAGAAGGCAAATGCACAAGTGGACACGCTGAGCACCGAGCTAGCGGGTGAGCGCAGCAATCCTCAGAGGAGTGAGACTGCTCGGCTGCAGCTGGAGAGACAGAATGAGGATCTGACTGCCAAAATGCAGGTCAAATCGAAGTCTCAAGTTCACAACGTCCAAGTACAGACCCAGTCTCAAGTCTCGGATGCCCGAGTCCAAGCCCAGTCACCAGTGCCTGACCGCCAAGCCATGTCTCTTGTCCAGGCCATGTCACTTGTCCAGGCCACGTCTCTTGTCCAAGCCACGTCTCAAACTCAAGCCAGGTCTCTTATCCAAGCCATGTCGTTCGTCCAAGCCATGTCTCCAGCTCAAGCTCAAGCCATGTCTCCAGCTGAAGCAATGTCCCAAGCTCAAGCCATGTCTTGTGTCCAGGCCATGTCCCTTGTCCAAGCTCGTCCCTTGTCCAAGCCACATCTCCAGCTCAAGCCACGTCTCCAGCTCAAGCCACGTCTCCAGCTCAAGCCATGTCTCTTGTCCAAGCCACGTCTCCAGCTCAAGCTCAAGCCATGTCTCCAGCTCAAGCCATGTCCCAAGCTCATGGCCCGGCTGTAGTCCTTGCTCTGCCTCCCTGTTCCGCTAGGGACTTTGCTCTGCTCCCCTGCTCAAGGGACACCATGCCGTTTCTTCCTGGCACTGCTTGGGACATTCAGCCTGGGGGGCCGGGGCCGCCGATGAAGGGGGGGGACTCTTGGCACTCCTCCCGGAGTGCCTTTGGGGGGAGGGGTTCTGTCACGATCCCCCTGTACAATGCACGGACCTCTTCCGGGTTGACGTCAGGTCTTCGTCTCGCCTCGTCAAAGGTCATAGTTCATTGGGTCACGTGTGTTTGGGAATTGCCGGCAGCTGCTAACGGTTGCGGGTTAATGACGGAGAGACCTATATATAATATATATATATATATATATATATATATATATATATATATATATATATATATATATATATATATATATATATATATATATATATATCGTAGTCGTGCTTGAGATAGCGGTTCGATAAACAGATATAGCGATTTATGTGTATGTTGTTCTAATATGTTTAGCGCTTATAGCGGGTCCTAGTTTCATGCCATGTTCTAGCTTTAGCCTTAGCCTTAGTTATAGCCATAGCCATATCATTAGCATTAGCCTTAGCCAAGTGAGCATAGCTCGTAGCATAGCCTAGCTTAGTTTGTTGATTGAGTTACGTTTCTTATAAAAGTGCAGTAATCCATGTAATGATATAAACTGAGAGAGTGAAGAGTGTGTCATTGTCTCTCTGCAGGTTGTGTGATTGTGATATCTCAGGTGAAGGCTGTGCTGCTCTGACTTCAGCTCTGAGATCAAACCCCTCACACCTGAGAGAACTGGATCTGACTTGGAATAAACTCCGAGACTCAGAAAAGAAGCAGCTCTTCAGTCTTAAACTACAGGACTTGAGGTGATTTACAGGTATTTCAGATAAACATGTACAGAAATAAAATATATAAATATTTCAACTCATTAACATTGATACTTTTTGTTTAATGAAGAAAAAGTTTAAGTAACCTGGTCCTGTTTTTATAAAGAGCTATTGATTATAAACAGGTTCATATTCAGTGAGTTACTGGGTCTTGTTTTAAACTTTGCACTTAAACTTTACTTTGATGTTTAATGTTCATGTTCAACCTGACATCTTAAATATTAAACTTGTTTTTGTTTAATTTCAGGTTATGAAGAATTTTCATCTGATGCAGATTCCAGAGAAGATATTTTTAATGAAATGTGCTCGACTCACAGCGGCATTTCCTGAACATTTTTTTTCTCACACTGAGAAATAATCTGAATTAAATGTAACACATTTCCACAAAGTGTAATCGCAGACAGTGTGTCTAAGATCTAAAGAACCTGTGCTTGCTTGGTGTGATTCTTCATCATCATAGGACTTTACAGAGTGGTGTTGCAGCACTACTATCAGGAATAAACACTTACTGAAGATCAATTCTTTATTTTTATTATTACACAATTCCACTGTTCTACCCTACAGAATCCAGACATCATGGCAGAACTCAGGTTCTGGTTAAGGTTCTAGTTGCTCTGGTCTACACTCCAGCCCATGTCTTTCACCACCCCACCACTCTATCACATCATCTGGTTGGAAGACTCTAAAATCACCATGGCTGAAGCTGTGACTATTTCCTCAACATGCTATTGCTGCTCTGTGTTCTCTTTCCTGTAAACACTGCTTTGTTTTGTTTTTGTAACATTCTGAAGATATCTAATTGCTGTGACTGTTCATTTGTTATAAACATTCATCAGCTTTGGTGGAAAGCACGAGTCTGGAGAGTTCACTGGAGTTTTCAGATCTTTTAAGTGGTCTTGTGCCTCAAGGATTTTGTTTGTTTTCCAACACCATTCTGTATAAACTCTAGAGACTGTTGTGTGTGAAAATCCCAGGAGATCAGCAGTTTTTGAAATACTCAAACTGGCCCATCTGGTACCAACATCCATGCCACGGTTAAGTTGCAGAGCTCACACTTTTTGATCATTCTGATGGTTGATGTGAACATTAACTGAAGCTATTCAGTTTATACTATTTTATCTCTTAGCATTATTATCTATTATCTATTGTTCCCTGTCTGTATTTTCAGTATTTTGTTTCAGTCTTTGATTTTTTTTATCATTTTATTCTAATCTTTGCACGGCTGTTGTGGTTAAAAATATACATATACATAAAATAAACGTGAGGTATACCGAATAGGAGTAATAGGTAATTTTATTGACAATCAGCAGTGAGATGCACAATTTATATTACAATTTAATATAGTTAAATAGAAATATAAAACGGATATAGAAATAAATTATAAACCAGACAAATAGGAGTAAAAGATAAATGGAACTTACTCATAATGCTGAAGAGAAAAGAGTCTTGTCTCTCTGGAAGGGTGGGTCGTGCTGTAGACAGGGGGCTTTAGATGTTTAAAAGAACCATAAGAACCATGAGGAGCTATTTATACGAATAGCTGCGTCACACTGCACCTGTGTGACCAAGGTTGTTCTCCAAATTGTTTACGTTTTCTCTCTCGTAGCTTCAAAATTGTTATGTTTTCTCGCTCTCTGGAAATCAAACCTAATGGTAAATCTGGAGGGGCTGGTAAACAAACATAATGGTTATCGCAAGTGGATTGTTTTCTGTTCTAATGGTAACTGTTGGGGAGGGTTTTTTTAATCCTCATGGTAAATATAGATGAGCTCTTTTTAACCCTATTGGTAATGAGATCCCAATCTTTCTGAAATTTATTGGTAATATTCTCTGTACATAAGCTATAAATACTGGAGCTTAAGCTCCAGTTATCAGATCACTTCTGGGAATTCTCATTGGTGTGGATCTCGTGTGGTGGACCGAAATAAAAACTGGACCCTTGCCTTTCCTCACTCGCAGCTAATCGCTCTCTTTTCTATCTAAATTGGGTTTACGGATGTGAGTATTTGCTTCTGATTTTAATTGTCTTTGGGTAATAGGCTAGATTAGGGCCTTCACACTTTGCGCAACTATTGTTGTTATGAATGTGTTTTATAAATAAACTTATGTCATCTATGTCAGAAATGAGAAAAAACGATTGAAAAAAAAAAAGCATTGTTTTGATTTCAGTATAAGATCGGGGTCATGTAGTCGTATCTTCTGTTTCATCAGAATCAGTGTAGGAGAAAAAAATCGAAATAATAATAAAATGCAAAAAATAAATCACACAGTGTATTTTTATTATTTTTAATTTTTTTCAAAACAAGAAAACAATTTAAAATTGTTTGGCAATTTTCCCATTTTCATAAACCAGTCTGTGACATCCTGCACCGTCTAATGGGGTCATTTAAAAATAAAAATATTTTTCTTTATTACAATATTAAAATAAAATATACCTGCAACCTTACTATTCAACTTCACTATAGGCTACTTAAGTAAAATGTTTGTAGTAAATTTCCCAGTATTTAATATGGGTTTAAATAGTAATAGTATTTAATATAGGTTTGAATGTGATTGGTTGATTCTGAACACATTCCTAATTTTTAAAGAGTGTACACACTTATGCAAGCTGGATTCTCCACTTTGCGTCATGGCTGCCTTACCACCTCAGGCTGTGCATTATTTTCTAATAATTCAATGGACCAGAGTTAATTATTCCTTACTTAATTTTTTTTTAACATCGGTGTATAGACTTTTTATATCCACTGTGAAATCACTCCGCTGTCGTGTCATTCTGCTCTTCATCTCAATGGCCAAGCCCGTCTCTACACTCCTCTGAATGGCCAAACACACCGGTTTCTTCCTCTTCCCCTCCTCTGTGAGCGAGAGACATGAAGAGAGAGGAAGGAGAGCAGAAACACACTGTCCATTATCCATACAGAGGGTGTGGCAGTGTTATGGTACAGTGTGAAAGTCTGATGAACGATATAATGATATATTACCCAGGTATACTGCACTCTGAAATCTGTTATATCATGGAAGTAATGTTTCTACATTGTTGGTTCTGAGTTATTCCTCTTAACAATTCCACTATTTTAGAAACATAAACCCTCGTGCTTTGCTGATACGTGGAGTTTAGCAGTTACACTAATCTGTATTACTGAGACGTGATAGTGCTGATTGATGATGTTCGTCCATTGGGGTCGATGAAGACCATTTATGTCATCTATTCACTTAGGGAGGTGGGTCCGGAGATGGCTGATCAATCCAATCCGGGCCCGGAAGAGTCTGTTGCAGTGAGGACAAGGATATGCAGGTTGCTGACTGGGAGCTGTGTAACTGCTGTTCCTGAAATTGCGCAGAGCACTTTTTTTAGCTGCGCCTGCCAGCATTTTCTGCTCGAAGGCTGCCGCACCGGCATTGATTTGACTGTGCCAAGCAGATCTATCAGCAGCGACACTCTCCCAACTGCCAGGATCAATGCCAAATTTCTTCTGCGATGCCTTAAGGGTGTCCTTAAACCTCTTATAATGACCACCGTGAGATCTCTTGCCTTGCTGTAGCTCTCCATAGAACATTTTCTTGGGTAGGCGTTCTTCCCTCATGTGGACAACATGGCCATCCCATCGGAGCTGTGCCTTGCACAGCATGGTGTGGATGCTTGTCATGCCAGCCTGACTGAGCACCACTGTGTTCGGTACCTTGTCCTGCCAACTGATCTTCAGCAGTTTTCTCAGGGAGCTCATGTGGGAAGTGGTTGAGTTTTTTAACATGTCGGCTATACACAGTCCATGTTTCACAAGCATAAAGGAGGGTGGGTAGAACCACCGCTGAGTAGACTTTGAGTTTGGTTGCAAGCTTAATGCCTCTCCTATCCCAAACATTTGAGCGGAGTCTGCCAAATGCTACACTGGCTATGGCAATCCTGGAGTTGGCCTCATCGTCTATGTGGACTGCTTGTGATAGGGTGCTGCCGAGGTATATGAATCGATCCACATTTTTGAGCTTTTGGCCACTGACAGTGATGGATGGTTCCAGATAGTCTTTTCCCAGAACTGGCTGATGCAGAACCTCGGTCTTGTTAGTGGAGATGGTTAGCCCAAAGTTGGTGCACGCTGTGGAAAAGAGGTCAATGCTATATTGTGTGCCTGCCTCTGTACTGGAATTGAGGGCACAGTCATCTGCAAACAAAAAGTCCTGAATGTATTCAACTTGGACTTTGGTCTTGGCTTGCAGCCTCCTCGGGTTAAACAACTTCCCATCCAGACGGTATCGAAGACCGACTCCCACATTACTGTCCTTGAAAGCATCCATAAGCATGGCAGAGAACATGAGGCTAAAGAGGGTGGGGGCTAAGACGTATCCTTGTTTTACACCATTCGTAACCTCAAAGGGTACGGAATAGTGACCTTGGTCCTGGACTCTAGCAAGCATGCCATCATGAAATTGTTTCACCATTTCACTGAAGAGTTCCGGACATCCAAATTTGGCCATGATTTTCCAAAGGCCTTCCCTGCTGACGGTGTTGAATGCCTTTGTTAGGTCTACGAAGGTGATGTATAGCTGGACATTTTGTTCCTGACACTTTTCTTGCATCTGCCTAGCAGCGAAGATCATGTCAATGGTGCTTCTCTTCTTTCTGAAACCACACTGACTTTCTGGCAGTAGGCCATGATCAAGGTGCTCTGTGAGTCTATTCAGCAGAATCCTGGCAAGGACCTTTCCTGCGATACATAGTAGAGAGATTCCTCTATGGTTGTCGCAGTATTGGCGATTTCCTTTGCGTTTGTAAATGTGGATGATAGATGCATCTTTGAATTTTTGGGGTATACGTTTCTGCTTCCACATCCCACAAAACATATCTGTTAGTCTTTCCACTAGCTTAGGCCCACTACACTTGTAAATTTCCATTGGAATGGAGTCTGCTCCCGGAGCTTTCCCACTAGACAGAAGCTCAATGGCCTTATGAGTTTCCAGCACTGATGGAAGGTGAGCCAATCTCTCATTTATCGCCACCTGGGGTAGGCTGTTGATAGCTTCATCATTGATGGAAGAGGGTCTGTTTAGGACACCAACAAAGTGTTCAGCCCAGCGCTCCTGTATCTTCTGAGTTTAGCAGTTAGACTGATCTGTATTACTGAGACGTGATAGTGCTGATTAAAGACGCACCCAAGGAGAAGAACAGTAAATAAACACATATAATTCACTGCTAAGTTCATTTCTTCTTCAACCTCCTGAATTTGTATGGTTGAAAAATAATGTGTTGAAATACTCCCTGAAGAATAATGAAGATGGAGCAACCACATAAACACACACAATGCCACTGTTAAGTTGCAGAGATCACACTTTTTCCTCATTCTGATGTTTGATGTGAACATTAACTGAAGCTCTTGACCTGTATCTGCATGATTATTTTTGCATTGCGCTGCTGAATGGCTGATTGGATAACTGCATGAATGAGCAGGTGTACAGGTGTTCCTAATAAAGTGGACAGTGTATATGTAAAGAGTGTATATGTGATTTAGAGCAAAGCAGGTTGATATGTGGCATATCAGCTACAAAGCTAAATGGCCGACTGATTAACAGAGATAGAACATTAACTCATGAACAAGACCAAGTTTTATTTCATTAAAAAACGTCGGGGTTACGCATGTAACCCTGTTCCCTGAGAAGGGAACGAGACGTTGCATTTAGCAGTATGGGAACGCCTTGCGCGCGTGACCGGTATCTGAAGCTTGTGTAAAATCATGCCTCTACTTGTAGGCCTGCCATGATCAGGTGACGGGGGCAATTAAGCGCGTCGCGCATATATATATGGCACCTGTGAACCGCCGCCAGCCTCTATTATCTGAAGCGAAGACGCAATACAGGCCAGCCCCGGTATGACAGCGCTATGCAACGTCTCGTTCCTTCTCAGGGAACAGGGTTACATACGTAACCCCAACGTTCCCTTTCAAAGGGAACTTCGACGTTGCATTTAGCAGTATGGGAACGGGAATACCCACTCCGTATATACCGAGGTACGGCCTGTTCAAAAATACCCAAACCCCCGGGTCAGTGCAGGACACTCGAACCTGGGGAGGGATGAATATCCAGGCTGTCATAACAAAATGACCGTGAGGCACAGACCACCCTGCAGCCGCACACACATCCTGCAAGGAAACCCCTTTGGACAAAGCCTTCGACAATCCCAGTAGAGATGCACTGCTTTGACACAGCATCCCTTTTCCTGTCGCTGCCAAAGCAGACTAGAAGCTGCTCTGACTTACGCCACTGGCCGGAGCGGTGGACGTAAGTACAGAGAGCGCTTTACTGGACACAGTGGGTGCATCCTCTCTTGTTCTGGTCAGAGGACAGAGGAGGGGAGAAAGCCTGCAACACCACAGGGTGGGCAGCCAATGTAGGCACTTTAGGAATATAATCCGGCCTAGGATACAGGAAGGACTTGGCTTATCTAGGGGTAAAGTCAAGGCAGGAGGGGCAACAGGGAGAGCTTGTAGACCTCCCACTCTCTTGAGAGATGTTCGGGCCTGTAAAGAGCTAGAACCTTTAGAGTCAGAAGCTTCTGCGGTTTTTAAGGGCTAAATGGTGTCTCTTAAACCTTTTAAAAACAACAAAAAGTCTCCAAAAAAATTTTTTTTCCCCTAAAAATTCCCCTTCCCCCTTCCTAAAAACAAAAATTTACCTTTAATTTTTCTTATTTCCCCCCAAAAAAAAATTTATAAAAAAAAAAAAAGACAAAAAAAAACAACCCAAAAAAATTAATAAAAAAAACAAAAACTTTTTTTTAAAAATTTTTATTAAACACAAAATTCAAACCCCCACAAAAAAAGCGCAGTTCACTGGGTATAGCTGACGTTCCTCACACCACCAGACAAAAAGGTGCCACTTGAGCGCATACAATTTCCTTGTAGGTGGGATCCACTCTAGGGGCTCGGCAAGGGCAGCTGACAGACCTTCCAGGACCACAGAATGTCCCAGGAAGGTATGCACAGCCTGCAGATAGGCCTCAGCCATCTGACACCACGCATGAACCTCGCAGTTAGAGGATGCTGCCCCACAGAGGCTCCCACAACAGGGGCGTGGCGGGCGAAATGGCGGCCACATAACCCTGATTGTAGAAGGAGCCCACCCCGCTGAGAAATGTTATTGTAGAAACATGGTCACTACCACCTCAGTCGTGCGACCAGAATCTATTAGCTGGGCGCCCCCAGGGGCCAGACCCACAGCTTCCTTAGTTCTTGCCAAGGATGATAAATCAACCCTGCGGCTTTTTGAGGCGGTAGGTCCCTAAGGACTCAAATGGGGCACCTGACAGACCTTCCGGGACCCCACGAGGTCCCAGGAAGGTATGCGCGGCCTGCAGATGGGCCGCAGCCGTCTGACACCATGCACGAACCTTAAGGTTAGAAGATGTTGCCCCACGGAGGCTCCATCAACAGGGGCATGGCTGGACGAAGCGGCGCCCAGTAACCCTGATTGTAGAAGGAGCCCAGCCCGCTGAGAAAACGTTCTGTAAGAACTCCAGGACTGTAGCAATTGCGCAGTTCTCTGGGTCTAGGTGACGTCCCTCAAGCCACAAGACAAAAGCTGACACATGAGTGCATTTGATTTCCTTCTGGATGGGATCCACTCCAGGGGCTCGAATGGGGCAGCCGACAGACCTTCCAGGACCATAGAAGGTCCCAGGAAGGTATGCATGGCCTGCAGATGGGCCGCAGCCGTCTGACGCCACGCATGAACCTCAAAGGTAGAGGATGCTGCCCCACAGAGGCTCCATCAACAGGGTCATGGCTGGCCGAAACGGCGGCCAAGTACCCTGATAGAAGACGGAGCCCAGCCCGCTGAGAAACGTTCTGTAAGAACTCCAGGACTGTAGCAATTGCGCAGTTCACTGGGTCTAGGTGACGTCCCTCATGCCACAAGACAAAAAGCTGACACTTGAGTGCATACGCTTTCCTTGTGGATGGTGCTCTAGCTTGTAACATGGTTTCAACAATCTCAGTTGTGAGACCCGAATCTATGAGCTGGTGCCCCTCAGGGGCCAGACCCACAGTTGCCGAGTTCTGGCCGAGCGTGATAAATCAGCCCTCTGGCTTGAGACAGTAGATCCGCTCTAGGGGCTCGAATGGGGCAGCCGACAGACCTTCCAGGGCCATAGAAGGTCCCAGGAAGGTATGCGCAGCCTGCAGATGGGCCTCAGCCATCTGAGATCACGCATGAACCTCGAAGTTAGAGGATGTTGCCCCACAGAGGCTCCCTCAACAGGGCGTGGCTGGCCGAAATGGCGGCCACATAACCCTGATTGTAGAAGGAGCTCACCCCGCTGAGAAATGTTATTGTAGGAGCCCCAGGACTGTAGCTATTGCGCAGTTACTGGGTCCACAGTGAATCCCTGCAGACGGGAATCTCCCAAGGACTGCCATCTCGCAGAGATATTATCTCTCAGAACCATGTTCGAGCTGCCAAAAAGGTGCTATTAGCAGGCTATCTTGGCGAACTCTCGCTAGAGCTAGTGGGAGCAGTGATGGGGGGCAGCATACAGATGTGACCTCAGCCACATGTGTGGATTCCACCCTAGGCTCCCAAGATACAGCTTTATCTAGCTCAGTGTTGATAGGATTGACACTACGCCTGTTGGGGATAGAAACGCCCTCATCGTAGTAGAATCCTATAACCCCTAGAAAAGTTGTCCACTGCACTGGAGAAAACCAACTTTTCTGAGATTCAACCTGAGCCCCCAGTTCTTCATGTGGGCGAGAACAACATCTCAACGTTGAACCGCCAGCTCCCTGGATCGTGCTAGAATTAACCAGTCGTCCAGGTAGCTTGGTACACAGATGCCCTGGAGTCCCAATGGAGCCAGAGTGACATCCATGCACTTTGCGAAGGTGCAAGGGGATAAAGCTAGCAATAATCCTATGCGGAAACATGCACCTTTTAGACCTATCGCCACAAACCAGTTCTCGAACTGGATCTGTGGCACGATACGTTTGAACATCAGCCTCTGAACCTGTATATCCGAAGAGTACAGTTCAGATGATGCAGATCTAAAATTGGCCGCATATTCCCACTTTTTTGCGGAACAGGAAATAAAGGCTGTAAACCTCCCTCCCTGAGGAAACGGGGTACATGTTTCAGGACCCCCTTGTCCAAAAGGGAGCTTACTTCCTGCGCTAACGTCGGGCTCTGGTCTGTGCTGACTTCTGTGGTGAGCACACCTGTGAACGGGGGGGGGTCGAGCTATAACTGGACCCGGTAACCCTTTCTATGGTAGACAGAACCCATGGAGACACATTTGGCCGTAGCTTGCACGCTGCCCGATGGTCTTCTCGTGACGTTAGCTATTCCACATTCTATTGGAGAGAAGCATCAGATTTCTGTTGCCCTGTGACAGCTTGCTGACCAGGGAACACGAAAACTTGGGGACCACTTTGGCTAGGGGAGGCCCTACAGTAGCACTGGGGGCTACCTGCCCTAACAACCTCATGTCCCCGGATACATCCCTCCACAGCCCCTCAGGACCGCTCGTCTTTGCCTGCTTGGCCTTTATGACCATTCTCAGATCAGGCCCAACAGCAGACCGCGACTGTGGCCGCCCGGTTCCCCAGGCTGTCTGCGGGGGTTGGCGGGCTGCCATACTCGCCTTCTGGGTTTCCCCCATACTAGTGCTGGTCCAGGTTCCACTCGTGGACACCCGGATGAGCTTGAGACAACTTTTTTTTTGCCATAAGTCGAGCTCACTCAGCAGGTCTGCTTGGTAGGCAACCCTGTCATTGTCTGCAGTGACCCACAAGCAAGACTAATACTGCATAGGCTTGCCCACCTTGGATGCAAGCCGGCCCCTGTAATTACCTGCCATCGGTGGAGAGAGGTAGCTAGCAAGCGCCTCCTCCACCTCGGGCATAGCTAAGTAGCCATGCCATTCATTTCCACAATGGCCAAATAATCCAACATCGTGGAGTTATGACTATGGCTTAAGCATAGTTTTCTCAGAAGTGAGATTTTGTCATAACTTCTGGAAGACAAGGGAGTTTCTGCAGTGTGAAGTATTTACTTTCACTGGGTAATCACTTCAAGCAGCTCTTTATACGCTGCTCTCAGTTTTCAACACATCCTTCTAACTCCTCGGAGTCAGAGAGGGGGCATTATTACCCCTTTGGCTTTCCATAGCGGGAGGAGGAGTCGCGACGCGAACTCCAAAATCCAGCGGAGAGCCGAACCCAGAAGACAGAGAGAGATAGAGCAGCGCGCTCCTCCCGCTCTCTTCCAGATTTAAGAGATCCCCGAACCTGAGACGGTTGGCTGCCTCGGCAGCGGCCGCCCAGATCCGCGAGGCTTTGAGACTCCGCCTCGCTCGGCTTCCGTTTTTTTGAGAAAAGCGCGAGTCGAAGCTGCTTAATGTAGCGTTACCATGCGCAGCCTCTCGAGGTTGCCATCGCATACTACACCACTAACACTTCACCAAGAAAGTGTGCACTTTTCCCCCGTGATGAAACGGGAGCACGTTGCACACATCTTTAACTCTTTCTCACTCATTACTTACCTCTCCTTTTCTTTAAAAAGGAATAGAAAAGTTAAGAGATTTTGAGAAAATATCGAGTAGAAATTAAGCGTTTTTGTCACACAAACAACAGACATGCAGTCTCGCTGAAGATAATAAGGCTGGCGGCGTGGTTCACAGGTGATATATATATATATATATATATATATATATATATATATATATATATATATATATATATATATATATATTATATCATGCGACGCTACATTGCCACGTCACCTGATCATGGCAGGCCTATAAGTAGAGGCATGATTTTACACAAGCTTCAGATACCGGTCACGCGCAAGGCGTTCCCATACTGCTAAATGCAACGTCGAAGTTCCCTTTGAAAGGGAACTACAGAAACAAACCATACGGTCAGAACTTGTACACATACACCATCATGTACCGATTTGTGTTGATGTCCCGGCTTGTAATCTTCCACACCCAGGTTGTTAAAATGCCTAGATGCCTCTAAATATTCTCTAAAGAACTCTGTCTCTAAAAGTGAAACTCTTTCTGAAACCCCAACACCAGTTTTAATGAGCAGCTGGAAAACATGAAGATTAAAAAGAAAGTGAGATTTATAATTCCACACAACAACAACTGCTGACTAAAGGTGAGTGATCTCTCTAATAAACACTTCTGAACAAGAACAATGTGTTTATAGACCGTGTGTGTGTTTAGGAAACAAGAAATGGTTCTCATGTCACACTGCTGCGGTAAAGTTGGTGTTATATTATTTTGGAAAGGAGAGCAGGAACACTAAAGTGAGCCATACTGACACGTTCATTAAATGGTCTATAGATGGAATTAGAAATCTAAATGCATTCCCACACGTAAAATTTAACAAACTTTATTGGTCAGGTGTACTATATGCTAAAGTCCACAAACTGCAATAAAAACTATTTCCGAGTGCAGTATATTGAGAAGTGATTACAAACACCACAATCACTATATGACTACAATGTCTCTGTGTCTCTCTTTCTTTAAGTGCAGAGAAGACAAGAAAATGTCAGGTTAAATGTAAATAATGAAGATGGTGAAGACAGTTAAATGTAGGAAGTATGAGGGAAGATTATTGGAGACTGACACAAGGGCTGCAACTAACCATTATTGTGATTGTCAATGAATCATCTAATCTATAAAATAATTCATGACAAATGTCCATCACAAATTCCCAGTGCTTAAACCAATGTCTTCAAATAGCTTCCTGAATCTGATAAGCAGTCAGAAAAACCTTTTGTATTTTTATTGCATTGAAAGGAAAAATAAAAAAGCTAATAGTTTTTAGTATTTGTGAAGCTATTTCTGACAAATGTTTGGTATGCTTACCTCAGAAATGACTAAAGCTATTAATCTATTATCAAAGTTATGAGCAATTACCTGTTGATCATCTAATTGATTAATTGTTATTTGAGATTGTAATTACTACCTGTGTGTGATGCACAGCATCATTTGGATGCATCTGTAAAAACTATACATTCTTAAACGTTGGGAGAGTACGTCCCATAGACTAAACTGGCACAAGCAGCTGTGGCTCAGGTGGTAGAGCGAGTTGTAAATGGTAAATTGTCCACGGGTTGTCCACTAATCGGAGGGTTGGTGGTTCAATTCCTGGCCCACATGCCGAAGTGTCCTTGGGCAAGACACTGAACCCAAGTTGCTCCTGATGGCAAGTCCTTGCCTGGCGGCGAGTGAGAGTTTAACAGGTGAATGAGCGTGGTTAAAAAAAAGGACTAATGCAGACCATTTATAGAAGTAACCAGATCAGGCCATATTAGTCACAGCAAAGAACCAAATAACATTCCCTCCACGTAACCTTGTGATTCCAGTATTCGATGTAATTTCTATTCGACCCATCATCTCAAAATGTACTCATAAGACACAGTTGTGCCTCAAGTAACATCAAGCAATAATCACATTTATAAATATTTATACCATCAGCAGTCATTTTTCCCCCTTAAAATACACTAAGATAATATCATTAAGCTAAATAAATGAAATGAAAACTAAATCTAGAACAAAAAATGTAACTTAAATATTATAAATTCATAAATAATTAAGCATATAAATTAATGTAACCAAAGTTTATAAATCATCTGTCTGAGATTACTGACAAAATCTGGCACATGCGCAGTACTCCAAAAAATCCAGTTTAAAATTCAAAGAGAAGTCTCGTTCCTTAATTTAAAAATCACTTTCATTCACAAAGATGTAATTTTATGAATAATCACCATTTACTAAGCAAAATGTTTGGTAATTGTTGTAAACTGCCTTTTTTTCTGACAGATGTATGATAAATAATATCAAAAGATTGTTAAATTCACACATCGATTCATTTAGGCTACTTAAGTAAAATGTTTGTAGTAATTTCCCATATTATATCCAAATGGCATCTCAACAAAGATAAAATGACAATGTTATCTGGATACCAGGGTACCAGTCTTCACAACGTTCTCAATGGGACGAGTTGGTGACGTTTTTGAGGGTGTGGTCACGACGTTTCTGGACCATTAGCCAAAATTATCAAAAGATGGAACTTTTACCAAGACATGATCACAACGTTGCTATAAAGTAAAGTCACGCTGACAAAAATATGACTAACTGGTGACGTCATCAGATCATACTGTTTTTGGGAAGATGTCAGGAAAATCCTGTAGGAAGAGCTGTACTTTATTTGTGGTTAATTGGTCACTTTAATTGATGGCAGGTGTACACTACTTGGTTGATTCTGAACACATTCCTAATACTCCACTTTGCGTCATGGCTGCCTTACCACCCCGAGGTGTGTATTTATATTCTATTATTTTCTAATTCAATGGAGCAATTTAATAACATCAGTGTGTAGACTTTTTATATCCACTGTGAAATCATGCTGATACAGGCCAGCAGCTTCACTGTTCACATCAACATTCAGAATGGGGAACAGATGTGATCTCAGTGATTTTGGTATGATTGTTGTTCAGGTGGGTTGATTTCAGTTTTCCCTTAACTGCTTATCTCCTGGAATTTACTCAGAATGGTGAAATAAAGAAAAACATTCAGTTGAGCTGACAGAAAAGGAGCGGAAAAGTATCTCACGTTGAATTCTGGGGCAGATATGTAGTGGAGACTCAACGGTTAAGGCTCTGGGTTACTGATCAGAAGGTTGCGGGTTCAAGCCCCAGCACTACCAAGCTCCAACTGTTGCTGTTGGGCCCTTGAGCAAGGCCCTTAACCCTCTCTCCTCCACAGTTGCCAAATCATGACCCCAACTTCCTAACAAGCTGTGATATGTGAAGAAAAGAATTTCACTGTGCTTTAATAAGCCTTAACCAGTAACAATAGCAGAAAATCGAATCCCGAAAATTTGCTGCATGACAGTGCACTTGAAAAATCTGCAAGAATTGATGCAAGCATGTCAACATAGATCTCAAAGAAATGTTTCCAACATTGTAGAATCAATGCCATGAAGAATTGAGGCTGCTTTGAAAGCAAAGGGAGGCCTGACCCAGTATTAGTCTAGTGTTCCTAATAAAGTGTTCAGTGAGTGTAAATGATGTTGAAAGTTTTGTTATATGTTAATACCTCCATCTAGTGGTGCAGTATGATAATAACATGGACGCAATAAGTCAATAAAGAAAAAGTTTTAAATAAATGGTAAATGTGCACTTATATAGCGCTTTTATCCAAAGCGCTTTACACTGTGTCTCATTCACCCATTCACACACACCAATGGTAGCAGAGCTGCCATGCAAGGTGCTAGCTTGCCATCGGGAGCAACTTGGGGTTCAGTGCCTTGCCCAAGGACATGTGGAATCACCCGGGCCGGGAATCGAACTACCAACCCTACGATTAGTGGACAACCCGCTCTACCAACTGCGCCACAGCCACCCTGCACAAATAACTGCAGTTTTAAATAACTGCAACAATTGAAATGGCTATAATACAGGGCAAGTTTATAAATAATTATAAAACATACTGAATAAAATAATTTGAATCTTTAAATCGTCATTTAATATTTTTCTACGAAACTATATGGATTTGTGCAATATTTATTTTTTTTACTTGTGTAACTTCATAATCTTTAAGCGAGAATAACTGTCACTGTTTCTATTAAATTAGAAATCTCTCAGGCCAGATTTATACACATACACGTTTAGTTATAGAGTCATAACGCGGTGTGTTAACGTCAACACTTCTAACTTGTCTGAGTTCCGTGTTGGAGTGCTGAGGATTTTCCAAATGTGAAAAAAACCCAATGAAATTTAAGTTTATAACTCCACAAAACAACGCCTGCTGAAGGTAAGTGATAAGAAACACTTGTAGACAGGAAGTGTGTGTTTATAGTCCGTGTGTGTTTAGGGAACAAGAAGCGGCTCTCAGGTCACACTGCGGAAATAGTTTTTAGGTTTTATTTTAGTAAGGAGAATAGCGATATTAAATCCCCAAAACAATAATAGACATTAATCGATAATCAATAAAATATGAATGAATTTACAAAATGTTAAATTTACTAATGTGGAATTTGTTTTTGTAAAATGGAGAATAGATAGTGTATGCTAAAGTCCACTCAGTACAACAACAACAACAACAACAACAACAACAAGAACAAATAAAACACTTGTGTTCTTCACCTATGAGCCTCCTATCACTAGGTCATAAATTCCCAGCCATGGTCCTGAAAAACCTCCTGTCCTTCAGTGTTCTCCTGCTTTATCACACCTTATTCAACTAACCAGCTAATAAACATCTTCCCTTAGAGCAGGTAAACACTAAACTGTGCAGGACATTACAACTGGTTCTGTTCTAAATGGATTTCATGGCTTTTGCTCTGTGGTGACGCTTTTTATTGCTAAAATGGGTTAAAGGTTATTGTATATAGTTATTAACTGCATTATATAAACATTAATGAACCAAGAATCAGATCGTGTCATTTATCCAGGGACTGTTGAATAAGTTAATAATAGTTTGTAACACCTGTATACCTGCTCATTAAGTAAATTATTTAATCAGACAATCATTACGTAGTATTTTGTTGTAATAATGTTGGAAGTGATTATGGCTTTAAGTCTACATCCCCATACGCACACGACATATGTCACCTACATGCCAGGAAAAGAGGTGAAATTTTATGTTACATACATTACGTGTTTTACTTTTGAGCGAGATGCTTAATTCAATTCAATTCAATTTTATTTGTGTAGCACTTTTTACAATAGACATTGTCTCAACACAGCTTTACAGAAATATCAACACGGAATACAGATATTAAAGGTGTGAATTTATCCCAACTGAGCAAGCCACTGAGTGGTGACGGTGGCATGGAAAAACTCCCTAAGATGTTTTAAGAGGAAGAAACCTTGAGAGGAACTAGACTCAGAATGAAACCCATCCTCATCTGGGTAATAACAGAAAAAATTAATTATTGACTTATATGAAGTCTGTATGGCCTTAGGAGCAGCTGTAGTCCCAGAAGTCTGGAATTGGAGAAGATCTGAGCTCCATCCAGAGGCAGAAAGTGTCTGGATCTCTAGCATCTCCATAAAATTGTGTGTGGATCGGCAGAAGGAGAGAGGGAAGAAGGAGAGCTTAGTTCTAGTTATGTCAGTGATCATGTGTGTGTGGTTCTGTTATATCCAGCTTTAGTCTTGTGTTAATGACAGCCCTCCATGATGAACACAGTGTGGAGCTGTGATGAACACAAGGCTGCAGTTGGATATAACAGCACTACTCAAACATGAAACACTCACATCACAATAAAGATAAAAGTGCTCTTAATAATGCAGCCTCTGGGCCTCATTTATCAATATTTTAGTAATGTTATGTGGAAATGTTTGCATATGCCAAACTGAACTAAGATTTTCTGCTGGATTTGTGAAAGTTTCAGAAATGTTGATTTTCTTCATATTTGAATGTTGAAGAATGCCCATCACCCATAAATTACCAGGCACATGCCAATCCCAGCTGATTTGCATTTGGTGAGACCCACAAAACAACATAAAAGGCTACGTTCACACAGCAGAAATGACGAGTAAATGGCAAGGAAAAAGATTTCTCAGAGGTATAAATGAAAGCTATTATGATTCATGTCTATAACAACCCCTTAAAAAGGTCAAGCTCTGGGATTGTGTTGCGCAATGTGAAGTGAAGGGAAGGAGGCAGGATGCAGTCGCAGTGGAACGGTGACTTTTATTAATAGTGACGAATGCAACACAAAACACTTGAAACAAACTCCTGAGCTAACTATGCTCACGTGGCTACAGTTAACGCTAATGCTATGGCTAAGGCATAAACATAAACTGAAACGTCGATTCAAGGCATACATTCCGTCATACACACACGTCGATATGTAGATCAGTCAGACAGTTGAACCGTGCCGTCGGGAGCATGGCTCACGGTATATATAGATTACCCAGTCTTTATCCCGCAACCGTTAGCAGCTGCGGGTACTTCCAAGACACACGTGACCCAATGACCAATGACCTCTGACCCGCCAGGATAAAGACATGACGTCACCACGGAAGAAGCAAGCGCATGTGCGCTGCTTCCCGGGGGAGTCGTGACAGACTGAAATACAGAAAAGGCTGATTAGATGTGTATAAAGTGAATAAAGTGAGGTGAAAAGAAAATGGTTTGACATGAAATCTGAAAAAATATATCTACTGTACCCAGGTGATCATGGACACCAAGCATGCTAGAAAACATTTATGATCTTCAGTCATTGGCGGCCCCGGGCCCCGGGCCCCTGGGCCGAACGTCCCAAGTAGCACCAGGAAGAAACTGCCCGGTTTACTTGGAGCAGGGAGGCAGAGCAAGGACTACCACCGGGCAGACAGGCTGAGGGACACCCTCATCGATGCTTGGGAACGATGCAACATCCTCGGCGGTGCCTGGGAGCGGCGCAACGTCCTCGGCAGCACCTGGGAGCAGCGCAACGTCCTCGGCCAAGCAATGGGGCTGAGCGACATCCTCAGCTGGACGTGGGGGCTGAGCGACATCCTCAGCTGGACATGGGGGCTGAGCGACGTCCTCAGCTGGACATGGGGGCTGAGCAACGACCTCAGCTGAGCAGTGTGGCTGAGCGGCATCCACAGCTGAGCAGGGAGGCTGAGTGGCTTCCTCAACTGGACAGGACAGCAGGACAATTTACTTAGCTCTGCAGGGCAGCAGGACAGCCTCCTCGGCTGGGCTGGACAGCAGGACCGTTTCCTTGGCTGTGCGGAGCTCCACCACTGAAACCTCCCTATTGGCCTCAGGCTGGAGCCCTGCTGGCCTCGTAGACCCCCCCCACCCAAAATGTTTCTGGGCTAACCTCCGGTATCATCAGAGAACTTCTGCATATGGCAGCTGGTAGTGTTATGCCTGAAGTCCGCTGTGTACAGCGTGAAGAGAAATGGAGCAAGCACTGTACCCTGCGGTGCTCCCGTGCTGCTAACCACCACACCCATCATACAGTCCTGGAGCCTAACATACTGTGGTCTGTCAGTGAGATAGTTGGTGATCCATGCAGCCAGGTGGCAGTCAACTCCAGCTCCCAAAAGTTTCCCCCTAAGCAGTGATGGCTGCATTGTGTTAATTGTGTTATTGTGCACAGGAAAAAACAAAAAACATTATCCTCACAATGCTCCCAGTATTCTCCAGGTGTAGAAGTGATCTATGCATCAGATAACTAATGACATCCTCAACCTCCATGCCTGGTCGCTAAATGAACTGTAGGGGGTCTAGCTCTGAGCTCATTAGGGTCTGCAGCTGTCGCAGCTGATTCCATCCGGGCCCAGGGCCTTTCTTGCCTTGATCTTCTTTAGCTCCTTCTTCACCTGATTTGGTGTCAGAGAGAGAATGCAGGGGGAAGTTGTTGGCAATCCCTGATGAGTGGTGGGGGAGTGGTTTGAAACCTCCTCGAGTGAGGGATTGTAAGCAGTGGAGAGGTGTGAGCTGTGTAAAGCTAATATCTCAGAAGCTCTGAGGTGTGAGTTGGATGATGCCGAAAATTTAAGACTTTATGTTCCTCATAGAGCGGGGGTTAAACTTACATTCTGCCCCGGCATCAGTGAACATCATGAGCCTTTAAAGGGCAATAAATTAAAGCTAATTTTTGACGCATTATTATCTGTTCTATTGATCAACACCAATAACCTAGGCTCTGAAAGTAGAATAGAACATTTCTAGGAAAATAAGTTAAAGTTAAATAAGTTTAACGGCGGCTGTGGAGCAGTTGGTAGAGCGTGTTTTCCACTAATCGTAGGTTCGATTCCCGGCCCGGGTGACTCCACATGCCGAAGTGTCCTTGGGCAAGACACTGAACTCCAAGTTGCTCCTGATGGCAAGCTAGCGCCTTGCATGGCAGCTCTGCTACCATTGGTGTGTGAGTGTGTGTGCGAATGGGTGAATGAGACACAGTGTAAAGAGGTTTGGATAAAAGCGCTATATAAGTGCACATTTACCAAGTTTAAAAAGTTTGAGTTTACACTAGAAAAGCGTTTGCTCCATCATCCAGACATCACGAGTTCGAATCGCGATGATGTCATCTATGTCTGGAAGATTAGCCGTGGATGGGGTGTACTCTCTCTCCCCTATCAATCACAGTGACACTAGCCAGTCATGCATGCAGTAGTGCTTTCCTCCAAGAGTGTTACAGCGCCCCCTGATGTTGAATGAGCAGCAATTCATAAATATGCAGCCTTTTCACATGAACAGCCTTCACCCTAAAAGAAAAATCCCTAAAAATGTCAGACCACTCTAGTACTAATCTTTTTAGTGATAATCTACTGACTGATGTTAATGAGAATCTACAGTCAGATAAATTATTAATAACAAAACGTATATGTTGTTGAATAGTGACACCAAGGAAAAGATATCAGACTCTTCAGGACCCAGCAGTTCCTCCATGAACAGTGATGTGTTTATAGAACCTCCAGCAGATCCCTCATCTACACACAGGTAACATCTTCATTAAACTACTTAAGGCCACTTCATAAAACTACTAACTTTATATGACTATAAAATAATATCTATTATGAATAAAGTTAATATTATACACACACAAAAGACCACCTCAGGCCTGTATGTGTTGTGTAATCTGTAGACCATCAAATCAGAGAAAATACTAATTAGTGCCACAATACAAACTTTACAGAACTACTAGAGTATTGCAAAATCACATGAATAATTATTTAATATTCAAAATAATCTGGTTCAAATTTAGACTAGAAGGTTAAAGTTCATGGATGAACTTTGATGTCTTGACAGAGATAAACATGCTAAAAGAGTTAAATGATATATTTTGCTGTCATTAATTTTAAAATGTTTAACAGTTAACAGGTAAAGGTTAAAAGTCTAAAAGGTTATAATGGTTAAAGGTTAAAATCATAACAAGTATGTTTATATGTTAAAAGGTAAAACATAAAAAAGGTAAGATCATCTCTCTGAGAGTCACATGACCTGCTCCTCAGTAAGACACATTTAGCATTTGCTACATAATTTTGTACATGACACATGACACTGTACATGACAAAAAACAAACATCTTGTTGTGAGCAACATTGTGTTTTGTGAGAGAGAAAGAGAGAATTTGACTTAAAGATGTTAAATGACAGAGAAAATAGCACATTTTGTATCAGACCTCCAATTTGTAGGCGAGAAAAACACTGTGACTGACAGGTGTTTCTTGTTACCCAGATGTGTCCTGTTAGATTGATAGTTTAAACAATAAATAGGTCTGAACATCTACTCTTGGTTTTAGCCTTCAGTTTCACCTGTGAAGACTGCATTTGTTGTTAAAAAGAATAAAACCATTATGAAGATGAGAGAGAAAATCAAGGGGAAAATCTATGGGAGAAAATCAAGCCATTTTGAAGCTGAGAAAAGAGCGAAAAAAAATCATAGACATCTCACAAACCTTGGGCAGAGCCAGTGCAGCAATTTAGAATGTCCTGAAAAAGAAACAAACCACTGATGTACTGAGTATCAGACACCGAACAGGTCGGGCAAGGAAAAAAAACAACAGCTGATGATAGAAACATTGTGAGAGCTGTGAAGAAAAATCCAAAAACAGCAGTCAGTGACATCACCAACAACCTTCACAGGGCAGGGTGAAGGTATCACAATCCACCGTTTGAAGAAGACCAAGAGCAGAAATATAGAGGCCATACCACAAAGTGGCAAACCACTCACCAGCAGTAAGAATCGGAAAGCTAGATTGGAATTTACAAATAAATACAGACATGATCCACAAAAGTTCTGGAACCAAGATTAAACTTCAACAAAATGATTGAAAGGCCAAAGTGTGGAGAAAGAAAGCATCTGCTCATGATCCAAAATATACATGCTCATCAGGCATGTTCAGGCGTCTGGAACATTCTCACTGATCTTTATTGATGATGGAGCTCATGATGGTAGCATCAGAATGAACACAGAGGTTTACAGAAATATTTTCTCTGCCAATTTACAGAAACCTGCATCTAATTTAATGGAGAGGAATTTCATCATGCATCAACACAATGATCCAAACACACACTGCGAACTTAACAAAGGACTTCATCAGAGGGGGAAAAGTGGAAAGTTTTAGACTGGCCAAGTCAATCACCAGACCTTAACCCAACTGATCAGCATTTCACCTCCTGAAGAGGAGACTGAAGTGAGAAACCCCCGAAACAAACAACAACTGAAAGAGGCTGCAGTGAAAACCTGGAAAAGCATTACAAAAGAAGAAACCAACAGTTTGATGATGTCAGTGAGTCACAGGAAAAAGATCTGTAACCAAATATTAAGTTTTATTTACTTTAATTTACTTAGACTTATCTGTTCCTATACTTTTGCTCACATAAATTTGGGTGGTCTGATACAAAAGATTCTATGTTTTATGTTCTTCAACACATCTAGATGTAAATACCAGTAAATAACAACTGAAATCCTAAACTTTCGTCTCATATCCATTTTTTTTAATCTCAAACCAAAATTGTGTATAGCACAAACAAATGAATTGGCCTTGCTTTCCCAACAGTTTCGGAGGGGACTGAATTTGTATATTTACATATTTATAAACAACACTATTAAACCCCCTACCCCAAAACCCTGAACCCTATCCAGTGTGTTCTCATTTTTAAGTCCATGTAAGTAGAAAGTCTGGAAATTAAGATCAGATATCCAAGTTGTAGTAGATTGAGTTTATAAATCCAAGTATTTGTCCAGTGTTTCCTTTAGTCTGTTCTAGAACAGATCTGTGTGATGGAGTACATGTCATCTGGCTGTGTTTCTGACACACCTGAGCAGTCAGAGTAACTCACCTCATCTGAGGAGATCTCACCCTCCTCCATGTGTGTGAGCTGATCTCGGCTGTGTCGCCCCCTGAACTCCCCGGCTGCACAGCTCTGTGTGAACAACTCGTACATTTACAACTTATATCGAGGGTTTCATCTCAGTTATTAACAAACAGAAATAGTTAGCTAACAAGTTATAAGGAAGGCCTGGAGTATTATGGGTGATGATACGCAGCCCCTGTACATATATTTTGAGATAATTTCTTCGGGTATGCAGCTCAGGAGTTTTAGGTTTATGACCAACCGCTACAAGTTTACTTTTGTGACAGAGACTCTCCGTCTGTGCAATTTGAAATTCTCAATTGATTCTTAATTGATGTTATTTATTAGGTATTTATGAGTAACTGAATTTCTATTGAAGCATGCTGCATTGTGTTTCATGTATGTTTTATTAAATTTGTATATATTTGAACATGTCCTTTAATGTGACAGACATGTTTCACTGCTGCGTTTTTAGTGAAGCGTAATCATTCTCATGGAGCTGGAAAACACACACACACACGTGCACACACACACACGTGCACACACACACACGTGCACACACACACGTGCACACACACACACACACACATCCTCTTACACAATAAATAGAATTTGTTATTTATTTATTGCTCTCATGTAATTAATGACTAAGTTTCTGTGTTTCATAGTTATTAAAGACTGCAGTGACTCTTTGATGAAAAAGTTCCTGCTGAACTGATCTGTGTGTCCTGAACTGAGAGAGTGAAGAGTGTGTCATTGTCTCTCTGCAGGCTGTATGGTTGTGAAGGAAAAGGAGCAGCTCTTCAGTCTTAAACTACAGGACTTGAGGTGATTTAAAAGTATTTCAGATAAACGTACAGAAATAAAATATATAAATATTTAGACTGATTAACATTGTTTAATACGTTTTGTTTAGTGAAGAAAAAGTTTAAGTAACCTGGTCCTGTTTTTATAAAGAGCTATTGATTATAAACAGGATCATATTCAGTGAGTTACTGGGTATTGTTTTAAACTTTGCACTTAAACTTTACTTTGATGTTTAATGTTCATGTTCAACCTGACAGCTTAAATATTAAACTTGTTTTTGTTTAATTTCAGGTTATGAAGAATTTTCATCTGATGCAGATTCCAGAGAAGATATTTTTAATGAAATGTGCTCGACTCACAGCAGCATTTCCTGAACGTTTTACTCACACTGAGAAATAATCTGAATTAAACGTAACATTTCCACAAAGTGTAAGCGCAGACAGTGTGTCTAAGATCTAAAGAACCTGTGCTTGCTTGGTGTGATTCTTCATCATCATCGGACTTTACAGAGTGGTGTTGCAGCACTACTATCAGGAATAAACACTTACTGAAGATCAATTCTTTATTTTTATTATTACACAATTCCATTGTTCTACCCTACAGAATCCAGACATCATGGCAGAACTCAGGTTCTGGTTAAGGTTCTAGTTGCTCTGGTCTACACTCCAGCCCATGTCTTCCACCATCCCACCACTCTATCACATCATCTGGTTGGAAGACTCTAAAATCACCATGGCTGAAGCTGTGACTATTTCCTCAACATTCTATTGCTGCTCTGTTCTCTTTACTGTAAACACTGCTTTGTTTTGGTTTTGTAACATCTCACTTTGGCAGGTGAGATGTGCAGTGTGTAATGTCTGACTGTGTTTCACTCGGACACTTATCATTATTATTCCCAACGACCAATCACTGAACACCACTGTTTCTCCCAACCTCGCACGTCTTTGTTCTTTGTTTTAAACTCTCTTCCTGGATAATAATAAAAGTTCATCTTTCAAGACTACTCAATGTCACAGCTTCATTTCGTCTGTAATTTTGGTAGTAAGTAAAGTATTTTGTAAATTCGTAAACATTTTCTTTGTGGTGTAATAACATATAAGAAATATATTATTTAAGAAATAAATAATTAAGAAATAACCATGAGATTAGCAAACCCAATCAGTTTGTCAATCTGTCTTTTTTTTTTATTTCTCTTGAATGAGACATCCACCTTTTCTCACTATGAAGGATTCTATCCACTGTAGTAACCCTAGTAAAACTTCTTGTACTCTCTCCTGAAGGGAGAGAATATCCAATGGCCAAGAGTTCTCTGCATACTCAGCATAATTCTCATTGTTTCTTGCTTTTGTGAATAACTCGTACTAAATTCGGCACAGTAGTGAACCTTAACAGAAGTGGCTGACCTTCCAAAATTCCTCCAAGAGCACAAGCAAAACTCACCCAGCAAGTCACAAAAGAACCAAGGACAACATTAAAGGACCTATAGGCCTCTCTTGACTTAATAAAGGTCACTGTTCATGACTCCACTATCAGAAAGACATGGAGAAAAATGGCATCCATGGAAGAGTGGTGAGCTGAAAACCACTGCTAACCCAGAAGAACATTAAGGCTCATCTGAATTTTGCCAAAATACACCTATGATCTTCAAACTTTCCTCTCTACCAATTGCCGGTGTGTGTGGTGGGCATTCAGGCGCAAAATGGCTGCTGTTGCATCATCCAGGAGGATGCTACACACTGGTTTTGTTGAGATTTCCCCCACATACAATGTGAAGCACTTTGAGTGCCTACAAAAGCATCATTTAAACCTAAGGAATGAATGTTCGATGGACTGATGAGTCGAAAGAGGAAGTGTTTGGAAGACAGGTGTCCGATTACATTTTCCGTAAACCAACCACATAATTCCATAAAGAGAACATTCCTACGGTCAAGCATGGTGGAGGAGTGGGATGGTGTAGAGATGCTTTGCTGCATCATTGTCTGGGCAACTTGCAATAATTGAGGGAAACACAAATTCTGCTCTCTACCAGAAAATCCTAAAGGGGAATGTCCAGTCTTCAATTCGTAAGTTGAAACTCAAACGCAACTGGATTATGCAGCAGGACAACAATCCAAAGCACAGTAGTAAGTCCTAATCCTAGTAAGTGAAAGACTGATCTCAGTTATCGGAAGCATTTGGTTGCAGTTATTGCTGCTAAAAGTGGCACAACCAGATTTTATATTTAAATGGGAAATACAATTTTCATCTGTGATTGGTGTTGGATAACTTTTTTTTGCTTCATTAATAATAATAATAATAACAATAATAACAACAACAATAATAATAATAATAATAATAATAATAATAATAATAATAATAATAACCGTATTGGTGTTTACTCAGGTTGCCTTTGTTTTATGTTGTATTTTGTTTAACCATCTGAAACTATTTAATATGAGATATATACAAAAACAGAAGAAATCAGCATGGGGTAAATACTTTTTCACAGCACTGTAAACTTTTACTTCTGTAACTGCTTCTACTGCAGTCCTTCAGGGCCTACTTTACCTCTCAATTGAATTAAAAGAACCCTCCTTAGGCATTACTTAGCTACCACTACATAGCTTACTGTGAATCAGTTGGTAGAGTGGGTTGTCCACTAATCGTAGGTTTGGTGGTTCGATTACTGGCCTGCATGACTCCACATACCACATAACGAAGTGTCCTTGGGCAAGACACTGAACGCCAAGTTGTTCCTGATGGAACTTTAGCGTCTTGCATGGCAGTCCTTCTACCATTGGTGTGTGAGTGTGAGTGTGTGGGTGAATGAGACACAGTGCAAAGTGCTTTGGATAAAAGCGCTATATAAGTGCACCATTTATTTACCATTTAGCTTCCATCTTCAAGGCTTCAAAGCTGAACACCTTCTCTGTACTGTCATAATGTTGATGAAAGCTCATCAAATAAAATGGGTTTATAAAAGTTAGGAACAAACCAAGGATGTTCAAGTTTATTTTCCTTTAAAATTATGCACTTTTGGATGTTTTTTTCCATTTTACAGGTAGCTCTTACAAAACAGTGACAGTTTACACCAAACAACTGTGTGTGTGTGTGTCTGAGTATGTGTGTGTGTGTCTGAGTATGTGTGTGTGTGTGTGTGTGTTTGGGGGGGGTTCACAAGTTATTAAACGTGATAATTGATTGATTATTAACTAGTTTTAGATTAGTTTTGGGTCATTCTGTCTTGAGCTTGCAGCTTTAAATAACTTTTCTATAATACAGCCCCTGAACTGAAATATCTGGAATGTTACAAAATCCAAATAACCGCTGAGATGTGTTTCATCTTGTCTGAAGTATAGAACGTGCCATATAAATACTTCTACTACTACTACAATAAATAATAATAATAATAATAATAATAATAATAATAATAATAATAATAATAATAATAATAATAATAATATAGTTTCTTAAAATGTTTTAGTAAATGTATTTCATTTGGTTTAATGCTTTATAGCGTCTCTTTAAACTTGATCGATTTAGCCAGTATTTAAATGTAAAGGGTTATAAAAGCATGACTTTAAACTCACAAATACTGTAAATTGTTGATTTTGTTTTGTTAATTGTTTATTTAAAATGATCGTTTTGTATGAAACTTAATTCTAAAAATAGCTTTTGTTGTGTAGGAGCTCGCGGCGTTCGTTTTTTTCTTTCGTGACGTTACCGCTAAGTGTGTAAAAGCCACGCCCCCAAAATTTATGTGCGACTAGATTAACGGTGCTTTCAGGAAAAGGGGCGGGATTAATCACAGTCAAACTTTCTCTGTGCTATCAGAGTCCACACGAGACCGTCGATATCCTTCTACATTTCTTAAATCCTTCTAAAATTCTAAAGTTCTCTCATAAAAACTTTGGGAGAAATGTTGTAGGAACACCAGGTCGGAAGGGAATAGTTAACTGATCTTAATCCATGAATAACTTTCAGACACGTAAAAGCTCCAATTAGTTGTACACAATGCTGGGAAGTTTGATTCAATTTACTGAGCCCATTCTTTTGAACTGAATCGAATGTCCAGTTGGAGTCACTGTGAACACTATAATTATCCCAAATCAATTGAAATGACATTTAAATGACTGTAACACACCTGCCACCTGTGAGTAATGAAAGATTAAATTGTATAAATAATTTAGAGTAACATCAGACTCTAAATCAGACCTGTTTGAGTCATTTGGTTCAGTTTCAACATGAAAATGTGAGTGACAGGAACAAATCATGACCAAAATAATAAATATTAGTGTTGAGTTTTGACTTTCATGTGTTTTACTGAATGTAATGAATTGACTAAATCCATGACCCCATGACCCCAATTCCCCTGTCCTGAATTTCGCCCATTCTAATCTGGTCTCCCTAGGCACAGCTGTAACTTAGTACTCGTCTATCAGAAGAAACCACTTCAGGAGAACTTTGATTCTTGTCGTATGAGGCTTCATTTTGTGTTATTGTACCTGTACTACGTGACTCGATCACACTCACTTTATATAATTCAGTCTTCTAATTAGAAACTAATTTAAATTAGGTTTATCTTAAGTTTTGGCGGAAATGTTATACTTTTATATGAACCATTCGACCACACATTCCATTTTTTATTGTACTGTGTTCAGTTACAATTGTTTTTGACACGTTTTTGATATAAATACCATTAATTCACATGTGTATATTGAGAAGTTACTACAAACACCACAATCGCTATATGACTACAATGTCTCTGTGTCTCTCTTTCTTTACATGCAGAGAAGCCAAGAAAATGTCAGGTTAAATGAAAATAATGAAGATGGTGAAGACAGTTAAATGTAGGAAGTATGAGGGAAGATTATTGGAGACTGACACAAGGACTGCAACTAACCATTATTGTGATTGTCAATTAATCATCTAATCTATAAAATAATTCATGAGAAATGTCCATCACAAATTCCCAGTGTTTAAACCAATGTCTTCAAATAGCTTCCTGAATCTGATAAGCAGCCAGAAAAAAACTTTCTTTTTTATTATATTGATGGGAAAAGGGAAAAAGCTAATAGTTTTTAGTATTTATGAAGCTATATCCGACAAATCTTTGGTATGTTTACCTGATAATAGATTAAAAGCTTTAGTCATTTATCAAAGTTATGAGCAATTTCCTGTTGATCATCTAATTGATTCATTGTTATTTGAGATGGTAATTACTACCTGTGCATTATGCGTGATGCACAGCATCATTTGGATGCATCTGTAAAAACTATAAATACTATAAAGTTTTAGTGTTCTTAATATTTATTCAGTAACATTAACCTTGTGGAAGAAATTACTACTTTTATTCCTACACATTGACTCTTGCTTTCCGTGTCTACAACAACAACAATGAAGATGATGAAAAAAATACAGTGGACCATGAAGATTTTGAGAAGGACGTTCAAGAGGTATTTACTGTCCATATCACTCATATCACACCTATTACAGCAGTCCCATGTCAAAATTTTACACTATTATGAACTCTCAAAACCTTCATCATCCAGATCCACATTACTAATGACTGTTTATAAAAAAGGATCCCTACAATATGGTCAGGATATTGATACCGAGGTATTCAGTCAGACCTTCAGTTCAATTCAGTTTGATTTGAATCTGCTCCAAAAACAGAATACACACTCCACAGAGACTCCTGTGACAGAAAATAATGCAGACAAGAAGACTTAGAAGAACACCACACACAATAAAAAAGTAGAAAGAATGGAGATCTATGACATGAGGTGGTGTAGATTTGGGTTCAGTATTAAAATTATATTGAGTTAAATATTTCAGTTTATAAGGTAAGGCTGTAATTATTGTGCTCATCAATAACAAGACTGATACTGAAATGAGTAACGTACTTATTATTAACATTTCATTTTTTTGTGTTTGCCATGTGCAAATATTCACTGCTCATGAGATTTTCCCATTTTCCTTCTTATTTAGTTGGAAAATATGCAAGCTGGTAAAAAAAAAAAAAAAAAAAAAAAAAAAAAAAAACTGGGAACAAAGAGTTAATGTAAGATTTTCTCTCGTGCATGCATGCAACATAACTTCCACCCAAAACTTTGGGTGCAAACTTCTTCCTTTGTTTCACAGGTTGTGATGATCAGGTCTGAGGGATTTGAAATATTGCACAGGAGGAAAGTGCTGTCTTACCTCGGTCACGTTTAAACAGAATTTTCCCCACACATTTAATCTAAATATATATTTATTTCAGTTATGTTTACTACTGTGATCAGCCTGTCACTCCACACTAACGGGCTCTTAATCCACGCACAGAGACGACTACACACCTGTTGTACTGTACTGGAATTTAAATTTAAATTTAGTTCATGGATAAATCTGTACTCTTCCGTAAACAGGATAAAGTTTCGCGCGCGGTTACGTAACATCTACGTAATCACGCACAGGACGTCAGAGCAGAATGTCAGGAAGTCTGGGACGTCGGTAGCCTGCAAAATGGAGGTTTTTCAAGTACACCTTCAACAGATCATTCCTGTCAAATAAGAATGAAGAATAATACACTACAGTTATGTAGCTTTTCTGAATTAAGGACTTTATCCTTAAATATATTTTATGAAAGAAATATAAAGTGTTTAAATGTGTAATTTTTTAATGGGATGGGGTTGTGTGGATTATGTGTATATTTTACAGTATGAGGTTGTGTAAATGTAGATTTTAGGGTCTGGAGTTGTGTAAATGTTGTGTAGATTTTGGGAGATGGAGTTGTGTAAATTTTAAGGGGTTGTTTAAACGTTGTGTACATTATACTCTGTGCTCTGAATACTATACCAAATATCTGTTTATATAACTATAAATTCTGTTGATAAATATACACATTTAAATACAAAAACAAACAAACAAACAAAACATTCAGTTTCCTCAGAGTTACATTATATTAAATGAAATTTATTTCAAACCAATTAAAACTACAATGCTCTTTGAACACATAGACGACTCTTACTTCCAGGTAAGTTTTGCACAAGTTTGGTGATATAAAAAAATGGAATAATAATAGAACAAATGTTATAATACATATTTGTGCTTTGGAAAACGATGTTCAGTCTGTCAGAAATAAAAAAAAATGTCCAAAACAAATCCATAAATGAAGACAAATAAAACAAATCAGTCAATTATAACAAAATAAATGTTGCTGTATAAATGGAGAATGTGCTGGTCTGTCTGTACATCGCCTTAAATACCTCAGCTGGTGTAGGATTTAGTGCTTCCTTGTTATTATTATTATTATTATTATTATTATTATTTATTATTATTATTATTATTATTATTATTATTATTATTATTATTATTATTATTATATGTTATTACATTTTCAATCTTCATTTATCTGGCTATAGGCTCCAGGTTCCCCGCGGCCCTGAAAAGGAGTAAGCGGTAGAAGATGGATGGATTTATCTGGCTGTCTTGTGCTGATTCCCTAATGAAGCCAATCTTTATTTATTTATATAATGTATTTATCTTTCATTATTATTTACTATTTTCTTCTAAATGACTGACTCATAAATATATTATACAAACTACATAAATATGCTTAAAACAATGACGTGAATATTAGCAGGATGTATTAGAAATATTTTTTTTTGGAAAAAATAAATATGTCTAGTGGTAGAATGTGTACAATATGTAGACATATACATATGTGCAGACAAAAATATTTAGGTTTAGTTTACTGAAAAGAGAGAAATTGCTTCTCTATCACACAAATATGTACATATGAAATCCAAACTCGTATGAATAATTTTTTTAATTAATATTTACAAAATATTTCAATGAAAACATTCTGTTCTTTAATCGATCCCCTTCAATGTTATTACACTATAATTTATTTATCTGAAACATTTTTTCACACTTTCCCCCGAATATACAGTTTTTTGTTTTAAAGTTGTTTTTGCTTGTAACTACACACTAATATCAAATTCTATCTGACAAACACTGTCACAATAAACTTTCACCCAAAAATGAAAAGCAGAAAACTACTAAACAGAAACAGAATACACACACACACACACAACACACACACACACACACACATTATTATATTTATCCATCTTCTATACCGCTTTAACCTTTTCAGGGTCACGGGGAACCTGGAGCCTCTCCCAGGGTGCGCATCGGGGTACAAGTACCCCTGACAGGGTGCCAATATTTTATTATATGTTTTTAATCCGGTATGTAAGCTCCGCGACCCTGAAAAGCAGTAAGCGGTTGAAGATGGATGGATGGATGGATGTTATGTAAGCTTTAACATCCACGCCCACAAGTGACGTAATGCTTTAAGGAAAGCGGCGTACTTTCGTTGAGTTTAAGCTGTTTACTGACGGTTGTAAAAATTTTCTCTCTGTATTCTGTAAAATTTTAAGCGAAGAAGAAAGAGTTTATTTTAGTAAACAGTGTTGTTTAAAAACAACAGTATGAAAAATGAACTAGATCCCGAGTTAAACTGCCGCAGTAACGGTTTTATCTAGGACAGGAAGGGAGGATCAGGAGAAAGAGGAATGTTTATATTCCAACTCATTTCTCTCCCACAGTAAATTAATAGCTAGTGATAAAACGGAATAAACTCTGGCCGTGACTCCCGCTAGTGGATTTAATAAAATAAAAAAAAAGTCATATAGTCGGCTCATACTGAAAAGTTTTGTAGCATGCCCCAAACCTACTGGTATAAAGTTGGGTTGAAGTTGGGGGCCGATATTGCGCAAATTAAGCAAGAGACCGTCTCTAAAGTTACATACCACATTGTTATACGATTCTAACTTCAATAGCATTTGAAGGGAATGGGTTACAGTCATAAAACCAGCTCTAAAGTGTTCAACTAGTTGTAATCTATGATGCACACCTTTTTACTTTTTGATATTTAATAATAATAATAAAAAGTAATCATATGTGAATATTGCCATGTATTTCACTACCAAATTGGCTCATACACAAAAATATAATAATTTAAAGCTCAATGGCATTTGAAGGAATGACTTATAGTCACAAAACTAACTGTAAAGTGTTCATCATATAACACACCTTTTAGATTTGTGATATTTAATAAAATAAACTTTTAAATCCTATGTAAATTTGACATGAATGTTCGCGCGTGTCGTTCTCCGTCCACTCTGCAGGCTGAACTTGGTTGTCCGTCAGCAGACTCAGCTGTTGTCGTTACCTCAGACGGAACGGGGCCCTGATGAGTAAAATATTAGAAATATTTCTTGATTAAAAAAATGTCGCCATCTAGTTGTAGAATATGGTAATAACATATAGACAAATAAATATGTGCGGGGGGCGCGAAACAACATACCAAAAAAAAACACGCAAGGACAAAAATTAGATTTAGTTTACTGAGAAGCTAGAAATGGCTTCTCTTCACACAAATGTATACATTTGAAATCCACAAAATATGTCACTGAAAACATTCTGCTCCTTTAACCGAACCCCTTCAATGTTACTTACATTTATTCATTTAGCACACAGGGTGTCCAAACTTTTTTTAGTGAGGGCCAAATACAGAAAAATAAACAAAAGGGCCGGCCACACACTAGAGGTGACATATTGACACATGAATACTGTGTGTTTTCAACCCCCCCTATAATGTAAAGAACATTGCCCTCAGAGGCAGTGATGCTTTCCTTGATTGAAGGATGGATGACATGTCAAGAGAAAGTTTGGTGGTTGAAGAAGAAGAACTTCACAGAAATGGCTATCAGTCATTCTGGTTCTCAGTCTGCTTTGGTTCCGATTAAACAGAGAAAGGAGAACATGTTCGAGGCGCCGAACAGGCTCATCATTCTTTTCGGCGGGCGCCTCATCAGAAGAAACTTGGCATTATCCAAACACTGATAGAATTCAAGGAGGGAGAGAAGCTGATGTTGACTCTTCAGAGGATCATCGCATTGCATTTCAATCAGTTCTAACTGCAGACTCTCTTCCACTTCTTCTGCATCCACCAGGAAGGGGTCGAGAAATGAATGATTTGTTTTTCAATGACACATAAAATCTTGGACCACTGTATTTCTGGATAAGCTCACAGTGGTAAGATCCGAACTTTTTCTGGGCACATTATTTCTGTGACTTTTTTTTTTTTTTTCTTTGTTTATTTATTCATTTTCATATGATTCATTTACATGTGATTCATTTACCTTTCTCCCCTACTTCCCTTCCCCAAATATTTCATTGAGAAAAAAAAAAATAATAATAAATTAAATTAATTAATTATTAACAATAATAATAATAAAATAAAATAATCTTTTTATTATTATTATTTCTGTGACTTTGATGAGGCACTGCTTTATGAAATCACCGTCTGAAAACGGTTTGTCGTGCTGGGCAATAAGTTTAGTGACTTCACAAACTTGCTGTTGTCGTTTTCCTGTATTTTGTTAGCATGCAGGCTAGCTGCCATTTGCTTGACTTTCTGTGGTCGCTTCGTCCGGTACCGATGTGCTCTGATGTTTGGTCTCATAGTGGACACTATACTCTTTCATCACAGCAACATCTTCATTACAAATCAAACAGACACACTTTCCGTTGATTTCTTTGAAGAAATACTCACTCTTTTCCCACCGTGTTTGAAATCTTCTACACTCACTCGCTATTTTGCGTTTCTTCGGTGCTGCCATTTCTGGTGACTCGCGGTAAAAGTTTTTCTTCGCTTTATTTCGTTTCTGTGGCTGGCTCCATCTAGTGTTGAAACCGAGAAGTGCAACAGAGTTGAGCTCAAGCTTCTTGTGTGGGCCATATTCAATTATATTTTCAGAATTTGCTGCGGGCCAATAAAAATTGTAGTTTGGACACCCCTGATTTAACAGATGCTTTTATCCAAACGACTTACAAATGAAGAAATACAAACAAAGTGATATCATATCAAGCAGAGAACAATACAAGTAGTGATACTGTACAAGATCTGTTAAATGAGTTTACAAAGCGAATTGCACAGAGTAGGTTTTTTATGTTTAATTTTTTATTTATAATGTGGGGTTGTCATTTTAGGGTTTTGAGGTTAGGTAGGTGTTCATGGAAGAAGTGATAAGATAGTGACAGATTCCGTGGTCCAGATTGAGGGTGAAGTTCATTCCACCACTGAGGGACAGTCAGTAAGAAGGTTCTGAAGGGATTACACGGTATGATGATCATGCTGATTGCGTGAGTGAACGTAGTTCTCAGTGAGAGAGTTGATGTAGAAGGGTGATGTTCAGAACAAGGTCTTGTCCGTGAGACTTGAATTTGATGTGGGTGTCTACAGGAAGCCAGTGGAGGGAGATGAAGAGTGGTGTGACATGGGTCCTTTTGGGCTGGTTGAAGACGAGATGTGCTGCTGCATATTTAATCATCTAAAAGGGTTTGATGGAGCTGGCTGGGAAGCCAAGAGTAGTGCATTGCAGTAGTCCAGTTTTGAGATGAGAAGAGCCTGGACTAGTAGGTAACATAGTGACTAGTCACGCAATGAAAATATCATTGAGACAATCGATTGAGACGATTCTGCCGACGTTTTGCGTTGGGGGGAGCAACTTTACACAGGTCTGGGATACAGGTTTGATAATATCTGCTAATGATGAGTTCAGTAAATACAACAAATATATAACTATAATAAATAGATAACTAAGAGTGTTCTGATTTTTTTCTCAGTAGTTTAGTTTAATAACTCAGACAATACTGTTATACTAATGCAGCGACATAGGCATTTTCCACTGAAGTAAGTTTTTATGTTACTGTCAGTTAACACTGATTTGGTCTATAAGAAGTTAACTTCATTGTAGTGTACCTTAAATAAATATTACATATTGTATTATAAAAAGTAACTACTACAAATATTGTGGGTAATAAATACTGTAAATATTATAAATGCTTTATTACGAACCATTACATTTCTGTCTTCTAAAATACATATTTGGTATTGAAGGTTATGTATGTAAATGTTTATTTATTTGTTTAAATCTATTCAAGTTTGAATGTGGACTGTGGCACATACCAGCTAAAGAGATCAGACCTGATCATACACATCTGTCTGTCCATGACCAATAACCTTTCTTTACTAATAGTGAAAATGGATCACGCTAATCCTGAACAACCTGCTGGATCTCTGCAGTTCAAAAAGAGGTAAGCAGTTATTTTATTTAAGGCATGAATATTTATTGAAAATATAAAGACTTTATATACATCATAGAGCGGGGTTAAACTTAAATTCGCCGGCATCAGTGAACACTACGGGGGCTTTAAAGGCAAATAAAATGGTGCCTTAATGTTTTACACATTATTATCTGTTCTATTGATCAACACCAATAACCTAGGTTCTGAAAGTAGAATAGAACATTTCTAGGAAAATAAGTTAAAGTTAAATAAGTTTAAAAGTTCGAGTTTTTTACATTAGAAAAGCGTTTGCTCCATCATCCAGACATCACGAGTTCGAATCGCGATGATGTCATCCATGTCTGGAAGATTGACCGTGGATGGGGTTGTATCTCTCCCCCTATCAATCACAGTGACACTAGCAAATCATGCAGTGAGCGCTTTTCCTCCAAGTGTGTTACAGCGTTAGCCATTCTATTTTATTAGTACACAAATAATATCCATTAGCAATGAAGTTAATATTATACACACAAAACATAAAAGACACCGCAGGCCTGTACTTGTAATCTGTAGACCATCAAATATGAGAAAATACTAATTTCGCCACAATAAAGTGCCACAATACAAACTTTACCAAACTCTTAGACACATCAAACAATTACTGTTCAAAATAATGTGTTTCAAATTGAGACTAGAAGGTTAAATGTCATGGATGAACTTTGATGTCTTGACAGAGATAAACATGCTAAAAGAGTTAAACGATATATTTTGCTGTTATTAATTTTAAAATGTTTAACAGTTAATCAGGTAAAGTTTAAAAGTTTAAAAGGTTATAATGGTTAAAGGTTAAAATCATAACAAGTATGTTTAAATGTTAAAAGTTAAATCATAAAAAAACTAAAGCATTAAATAATTAAAACATCTCTGAAGATTAAAACATTAAAAGGTTGAAACTTGTAGTTAAATATGGGAGATATGTGCCACATGGTTGCCAGGTTGTTGATAAGTGAGAAACAACTAAAGGAATTTAGTCAAGTTAGTAACGTTTAATAAAATTCTATTCATACTGAATAAATGTTACTGTTTATTTATTTTATGTGTTTGTGTGTGTGTATGTGTACACCTTCACATTCATTCAATTAGTCAATCATGTGACAGCAGCACAATGCATAAAATTATAGAGATACAAGTCAAGGAATTTAGTTCATCTTTACATCAAACATCAGAATGGGGAACATATAAACTCAGTCACTTTGACCGTGCGCATGATTGGTGGTGCCTTAAGAGCTGGTTTGACTGCTGATATTCTGGGCTTTTCATCCACAACGGTCTCTAGAGTTTACACAGAATAGTGCAAATAAAAACAAAAAACATCCAGTGAGGGAACTTCTGTGCTGGAAACGTCTTGTTGAGAGATCAGAGGAGAAAGGGCAGACTGATTTGAGCTGACAAGAGAGCGCTATGGTTACTCAAATAACCACTCTTTACAAAAGTGATGAAAGAAAAGCATCTCAGAAAAGAACAACACATGTAGCTTGAGGGCTTCACCACGCAGCCACATCAGGTTCCACTCCTGTCAGTCAAGAACAGGAGTCTGAGGCTATAGTAGAAGCATACACCCAAAGTGAACCGCGAAGATTGGACAGAAATATCACCTGGTCTTTAATTGTCCACTCCATCTCGTAGCACAACCATGCCATGGTGAGAGATACACTTTTTCCCCATTGTAATGTCCGATGTGTAAATTAACTGGAGCTCTCGACCTGTATCTGTGTAATTTTGTCATTTGTATCCATCAGGTTTGTGTTACATTTGTATTCTCTGAAACATTGATCATTGTTTTATTAAATTAGAGGCTAAAGTTCAAACCATAATTTTAAGTAATGTGGATAATGGTGTAATAAAATGGACAAGTGCATGATATTTAAATTGACCCTATGTGGCCAGAAGTGTGTGGACACCCTAACCAGCCCCATATGTGGTTCTTCCTCAAACTGTTGCCACAAAGTTAGAAGCACACAAGTGTGAATGATTTTGTAGGTTGTAGCATTACAATTTCCTTTCACTGGAACTAGAGGAACAAACCTGTTCCATCATGCTCAAAGTAAGCTCCATAAAGACATGGTGTGTTAAGGTTGGAGTAGAAGAACTTGATTTTCCTGCTGTAGAAATTTCAGGCTGGCGGCGGGCTGAACACAGACACACTGGAGGCAGCGTTAGTGGAAAAAGGAGCTATTTTATTTAACTTTAGTGAGAGTGGGAGAGAAGGTGAGAGGTGTAAAGTGAGGGTGGAAGGGGGGGTGTCGTGGTCGTCCTGTTTTTGGAGTGCGACAAGCAGGGGAGAACCGTGAAAGTGAGAACCTGAGGTTCCTTTGACTGCTTAGGTGTGGTTTTTAAGCCAACATGAGAGCATGGAGATCCTTTGTGATGTTAACTAGAAAATTTAAGTTAATGGATGAACTTTGATATTTTGACAGAGCTAAAATTGATAAAAGAGTTAAACAATATATTTTGCTGTCATTCATTTAAAATGTTTAACAGTTAATCAGGTAAAGTTTAAAAGTCTAAAAGGTTATAATGGTTAAAGGTTAAAATCAGAACAAGTATGTTTAAATGTTAAAAGGTAAAATATAAAAAAAACTAAAGCATTAAATATAAAAACATCTCTGAAGAGTAAAACATTAAAAGGTTGAATCTTGTAGTTAAATATGGGATGATGTGTGCCACATGGTTGTCAGGTTGTTGAATAAGTGACAAACAAACTAATTTAGTAAAGTTAGTAAAAGTTTAATAAAATACTATTTCACACTGAATAAATTTTACTGTTGTTGTTGTGTGGTGGGGGGGTTTTGGGTGTGTGTGTGTGTGTGTGTGTGTGTGTGTGTGTGTGTGTGTGTGTGTGTGTGTGTGTGTGTGTGAGCAGTACAACAGAAATGAAGAGATCAGACTCACACAGTACCCAGCTGTGTTTCCATGAAGAGTGATAATTCTATGATTTTACGCAGTAACATTTAAAGAGAAGAGAGAATCACACCAGAACGGTAACAAACATTTACATGTAACTCGTATTAACTATAATCTCATTGTTAAACATTTTATTTAAAAAAGCTAAATATCCATTATACTGATATATACTGATATATATTCTGTAGTATGAAAGTTTTCTTTTAGAATATTATAAAATATATACTTTACATTTTATTAGAACACCTGTACACCTACACATACATTCAATTAGTCGATCATGTGACAAAGGACACATGCAAAATGATACAGATGGACAAGTCAAGATATTTAGTTCATCCTTACATCAAACATCAGAATGGGAAAAATATAAACCCAGTCACTTTGACCGTGGCATGATTGGTGGTGCCTTAGGAGCTGGTTTGACTGCTGATATTCTGGGCTTTTCATCCACTACGTCTCTAGAGTTTACACAGAATGGTGCAAATAAAACAAAAAACATCCAGTGAGGGAACTTCTGTGGTTAGAAACTTCTTGTTGAGAGATCAGAGGAGAAAGGGCAGACTGATTTGAGCTGACAGAAAGGCTATGGTTACTCAAATAACCACCTCTTACAAAAGTGATGAACAGAAAGCATCCCGAAAGAAGAACACATTGTAGCTAAGGCCTTCACCAGCAGCAGACAACATTTCTCCACTCCTGTCAGTCAAGAACAGGAATCTGAGACTATAATGAACACAAACCCCAACCTAAACTGGACAGTTGCAGATTTGGGGAAAATGTCACCTGGTCTTTAATTGTCCACTCCATCTGGCAACAATCAACCATGCCATGGTCAGAGATTACATTTTCCCCCATTCTAATGTCCGATGGTAAATAAACTGAAGCTCTCCGACCTGTATCTGTGTAATTTTGTCATTTGTATCCATCAGGTTTAGTTATAACTGCATTCTCTGAAACATTGATTATTATTTTATTAAATTGAGGCTAAAGTTCAAACCATAATTTTAAGTAATGTGGATAATGGGGTAATAAAATGGACAAGAAGTGTATGATATTTAAATTGACCCTATGTGGCGTGAAGTGTAGGACACCTGACCATACGCCCATATGTGGTTCTTCCCCAAACTGTTGCCACAATGTAAGAAGCACAATATTTATAGAATGTGTTTGTAGGCTGTAGCATTACAACTTCCTTCACTGGAACTAAGAGGAACAAACCTGTTCCAGCATGCTCAAAGTAAGCTCCATAAAGACATGGTGTGGGTTGAAGGTAGAAGGAACTTGATTGTCCTGTAGCTGTAAAATTTCAGGCTGCGCGTTGGGCGAACACAGACACACTGGAGGCAGCGTGTGTTAGGGAAAAGAAAGATTATTTTATTTAACTTGGTGAGAGGGGAGAAAAGTGAGAGTGAAAAGGAGGGTGGAAGGGGGAGGTGTCGTGGTCATCCTGTCTTGGAGTGCGACAAGGGGCAGGGTGAGCAATGTAAGTGAAACCTGAGGTTCCTTTGACTGTTTGGGTGTTTTTAAGCCAC